>DWTO01001972.1:0-14926 GCA_018244755.1 Jemadia pseudognetus
ATAGGCTCACCACCTATTCCATAGTGGGACGTAAACGTAACTGGTGAATTGTGGGAGTGTTCTACACTCCTCTGCCTGCCTCTTCGGGGATAACAGGCGTGATGTTACGTTACGTGAATAATAATAAATTATAAGCACCTTCTAATACATCACTCAACAATTACTGTACTAACATTAAAATACAGTTTCATGTAGCTTATTATCATTCATGTGTGGGCGTTGTATATATGTATGTACCTACTTGCTATGCAGCAGTAGAAACCTCTGTGAATGTAACGCTCTGCTACTTTGTTAAAAACGACGATTACTTAACATTTATTGTATTTATTTATGATTAATAACGTGGACAACTACAATGTGCCGCAAACACTGCTATAGGCGCATTAATAGCAGACGTACGAGCACCCATTAAACGCATATTCTGTTACTGATTAATGACGACAAAGCGAGATATAAAAGGACCAGTAACAATAATTCATGTCACTATGTTTGTACAAGTTCGATGTACAATGCACGGTAGACGAAGGGGTGATATTTAACTCAAAATCAATGGCAACGCTAGTGATACCATTGGCGTGGTGGAGACGGGACAACTGTCTGATGTTAGTCTGAGAAAAGTTCGTGTCACAACTTTATGAAGGCTCTTTTGATATTAGATCGGTTAAGTATTTTAAATAGGCTATTTGCTCAGGGTTTATCAAATTGTCCGTAACATCACATCTGTAATCCTTGAAGAGGTAGTAATGCAGAACATCCCCACATTTCACCAGTTACGTTAACGTCCCTCTATGGAATAGGTGGTGAGCCTATTGCCATAATTCATTCATAATCGCCATAATCAAATTATTCATCCATTTAAACAAGCTTCATCCGACTGTCATTTTAGTACCTTAAAGGCCATCGCAGAATGGACTTCATTATTTCGAGCTAGACCGTCTGTCCGAGGCATGTATCCATCGTAGCGCAACAGGTGGACTGCATACGCCTTTATAATCGCATTATTACAACGCATGTTTAAACGAGTTTCATAACTTGCGAACATCCTATCAAATGCTGTAATCTTGGCTACACTAACAAACACCATTGTATGCACACCGCGTCTACCCGGGTGGTGGAGGGGGGTTTATGTCTTTTGCTTATACTAATAACACCACCCCTAAAAGGGTGGTTCCTTTCCAAGGGCCCGTCTAAACTTTGTATGTTAATATAAACACTCGTGTAGGCATCGCGGAATTCAATGTGGATACTAAAAGCGTTATTATTACCTTCGTATTAAATAACCCCAACCGGATTTATTTGTCGAGGGCTTGTCGAGACGCAGCAGACGAGTTCATTATGAAATAAACAGTTTCTATTTAGAAGGTACTAACGAATGGCTGTTAGTAAAGCCATTGTTGTCAGCTTACACTAAGTGTATTAGATGAACTGTTTAAGTAACATTGTAGGTATCTGCGAAATTTCTCGTTTCTGGTTGTATAGCTTACTTGGAACTGTTACGACTTGTACTGGTCATGGTCTTCATATACTTTCTATCTAGGACTCCTTCAAAACGATCTTGGTTACCGATATCTGAAGTCCTATGAACTACTTCAAAGTCAAAATTTTAGACATTGCAACATATAAAAGATCATTAAAACGATGCTAATACAAATATTAAAAGATAGTAGCGCAATACTTGCCAGGACATATTCAAAATTACTATTACTCGTATACTTGTCTTGTAGGTACGAATTAAAAGTGCTATCATACCAACATGAAACACTGAACCGAAACTCGATGCGAAAGTGCGGATCTCTTAAAGAATACGCCTTGTTACTGTGCAAAACGGAAGCGGGGGTACTTCGACATCGAATACAAAAATCTCTCTCGTTTCATGTAAATATGGAGCGGAACAAACTCTGAACGACATAGAATTCGTAGTGGCTGGTAGTAGAGCGTGGCAAGCAAGCGTCGGCGTACACTTACACGTGTAAAGTGGGGGAGGGTGGGGGGGTGTCGCGACACTGGGCGGACACACGTCTCGTGCACCTACCCTCTTTCTCCTTGCTCTTATCATAAGGAGCTAGTCGAATCGACAGTGCCCACCCGAACCCGGCACCCGCTCAAATTTGTATGCACATTATACATGAGCCGACGTGTCGACCGATCATCTTTATATTGCTGTCGCAGGAATGGAAATACCCGCTTCTGTAAACACTGCCAAATCGTAGATCCGATTTGTAAAATAACGTAAGATTTACGTATAAGTTTTTGAAAACTACATCATTGGATATTTGTATAATACATATTTAGTAAGCTTCTTTGGTTTAAAGTTGTGTTGTATCTTTTAATGTGTCGTATTCGACATGGAAAACCATCATAGTAATTACTTATAATTTTCTATTCAATAAAAAACTTAAAAGGTCTCTTTATTCTGTATAGAACACTAAAAGCTTTGTTTAATTAATTATAAAGCTCATTCAGTGGCCACGCTAATGTCCTAAGCCTGTTCAGTGCGCTGAGCGTTACCTACCTACAGTTAACGACTCATTGAGCACTAATTGGCTGAGGTTTCATCTAATTCTTACATTACTTTGCCTATAGGAGACTTTCAACCTATATTTTCGTAATCTACGTATTCTATTTTTGAATGAACTAGTTATGTTCTTACGGCTAAGCTGGAGTCTAAATGTTCTTCAACACTCTGACGTATTTACAGTGAACAATTATTTTGAAAATAATGGATTTAGTATGTTACTATTCCTTTTTGCCGACGTTTATACTACGTATCCATTCTATTTCATACTAATTTAATAAATTAGTTCTTCTTCCTTCGCCTCGATGAAGCGTAAGTAAGTTAAGCGTTAATTTTCTTGGAGAGGAGTTTTATTTCACACGTAGAAAGATGCACTGAAAACCATTTTGTGTTCCGCTTTATATTATTTACGATATATTTATCTATGTTACAATATAAATGTTTACTTCTAATGTTAATTTATACCTCTTCAGCTAATATTTTTTATATCAATTTAACAATCCTATATAGTCTAAAGCAGTTGCAAGCGGACATTTTAAAATTGAAAACTCGTGACAACCCTCAATTTTTCAGCAAAGATTTATCGGCGAAAATAGTAATTATTAGATAAAGAATAGTTGTCAGATAAGTGTCTAAAATTAATTGACGATTAGAGAGCTACAGTTTGCGGCGAGACCGAACTAGACAAGAGAGTTCGTTTGCAAGTGATAGCTCCATTCAAGGTTCATGCTCGCATTGTTAAGATCTTCACTGTAGGGTAAGTTGTTTGTTATATTTATATTAGCAGGTATAGGCTACCTTTTAACTACGATCTCATATGGTTGTACTTATTAGTTGTGCAATTTGGCATGTTTGCACGAAAATTGTCTGTTCACTCTTGCCTTGAATGATTCCAAATTGTGTGAATTGTATAAATCTTATACATACAATTATTTAAGATGTTAATGCCAACGTACTAAAAGCCTAAAATGCTGTACCAGATGTACCTACACAATATGGAGATACTTTGCAAATCGTTAAGTTAAAGTTATTTTATATATCCTATAGATCCTAGCTTTTTCATTCGGAGTATGGTATATATCACTACCAACACGTGTTTCACCCCAAAACGGAGCATCTTCAGCGATATGGCCTCGGAAACTTATACTGGCAATGTCAAGAAAAATAAAACATCTTCAAGAGTTGGGTAAATAGTAACAAAAGATTCAGCATCTAACACACACATTAGCATCTTATGAATTATTATTCGATGGTGACTACAGTGTAAACTTAACATCCCTCCCGTATCTCCCCGAAGGGGTAGTCAGAGGAATGCACGCTCCCACGTTTCAGCGGTTAGGTACATTTACGTCCGGGCACAAATTCAATCTGATTGGATTATTCTTTTGCTTTAATCTTAATCTATGTCTTACTGCACGTCTTTAAGCTATAGAACTGAAAGACTTGTCCCATTAACGAGACACACTGAGACTTGCGTTTCATATAACTTCAAAATATTTATGTTGAAGTGTTGCCGATGCTTTTCGAAGTAAGAGACGCACATTTAATCCGAAAACCTGGCGATTAAAGCAATTTGTTCCGCTACTCTTTTGGAAGCGTTTCGTCTACGAAAACCTAAGGTAGCATTTAACTTCATAAAAGTTTTTGAAAACTAAGTACATCCATCTATAATATTATGTATATTGTCCCAATCGAAGAATACACGTTACTTCGCAATTTGAGTTATATTGCGTGACAGTTAATATCATGAAGCAAATAATACAAAAGATCAAATTTCGCTTAAGTTCTTCGCGTTCAGTACTGCGCCCTTGTGATTGAGTAACTGTCAAACTTGACAAAGTCCGTGAAGTTTTCAAAAGGGACCACAACTGTGGAAGACATAATAATGGTACAGAATCGATCCTTTGTGAGACTCCCGTTTACTGAAGCGTTATGATTTTATTCTCATTATGGATTACATTTCATGAACAAAATTATATTTAAGTGCCATTTTTAATGTACCGAAATAATTTGTATGGTTTCCTATCCCGAAAAATAGCTATCTATAAATGTGTTTATATTACTAGAGTCTCTGGAAAAATGATTGCAAACACACATATAGTTCGTCTAAACAGATGTTCTATAATGGATATCATTAAAAATATTTTTCAATCGTAGAAAAATCTGGTGATAGCTCAACTGTCATCGCATCTACAAATAATACTGAATAATCTATTCGTTCCAGATTGTGTGAGTCTTCGTCTTCCTTGCCATCTGAATTTTGTAAAATTTTAGATAAATACAGTTATTACATTTAAGTAGTAGATACCTAATTAATAAAGGCCTACTTTTATTAACTTCCAAACCAAAAAAGAAAGGTGTTATAAGTTTAACATATATCTATGTATAGTTACATGATGCACCTGTGTTTATTTTGTGTGACCGTCTGTAGCACATAGTTCACACACGGATGAACCTATTTGAGAGTGGTCTTTTTTGTCAGTGAAAGTCTTGTCTATCGAGACAGTTCTTAGCTATCTTTAATGGAATCTCAAGCAATATTAAATCTAGTAAAGCCGATTTTCTTATTAAATATGTTTAATTTCACTATAACTCTCGTTGTAGTCGCTAAATCTGTCAATATATAGGTATCTTACCAAAAACGTGAACCATGGGCGCTTGTTATATAGTTGAAATTTAAATTACTTATTTAATAACAGGATATAACAATGCGTGAACTGAAATGTGCATCATAATGCGTATGTATGACTGTGCGAGCGGCGGCGTAACAAATTGCTCGATGTCATTCGCCACATCACACGTTTAAAGGGGAACCTTTAATATTGTCTATCCGTAGTCTGTACTTAATTGCCATCGCAGTTAAAAAGATCCCACCAGGACAGTTTTAATTTTTAATTTTACAACGCAAAGGGTGAAACGAAAATTATTGTGTGGAACTCGTGCAACGGCCTATTTTATGATCGTTTATTAGAATAGTGTAAACGATACCGCCGTGCTCGGAACATTTGGCGCCATGTTACATTCAATTCAGTAATTTTCAAGAGATATTTTAAATCACAGCACATTTCAATATTTCCTAAATATGCTTACATTTAAAATATTTTTTACATCATATCACGCCTGTAATTCCCGAAGAGGCAGGCAGAGGAATATACCTAGTACACACCCACGTTTCACAAGTTAAGTTTACGTCTTATATTTTTATACTTATTATTGATAGTTATGATTCGTACACTGAAAATTACATTAAATATTTGCAGAGCTTTTGTAAAAAGCATTTCAAAGTTGCCTCATGAATTCAGAATTTCATAGTTCTTTTTATGTAAATAAACTATGTATAAACGTATGATTGTTAATATTAAGG
Organism: Jemadia pseudognetus; assembly: GCA_018244755.1. Classification (NCBI taxonomy): domain Eukaryota; kingdom Metazoa; phylum Arthropoda; class Insecta; order Lepidoptera; family Hesperiidae; genus Jemadia; species Jemadia pseudognetus. Next base: position 5,880 of record DWTO01001972.1, read on the forward strand.
TATGTATTACTAATCTTAAGTCAATTTTACAAACCACTTGTAATCCTGTGAGACCTGTACCTATGTGAAATTTAAGTACACCCCCATTACTAGAGACTACTTACAATATTTTGTTTTATTTTGGTCGCCATATACATGCATGTAAATGTAAGATGTTTCAATAAATATTATTTAGCAGATCAGGGCTCTGTTTAAAATTTGAATCACTCCATTTCTATAAAGGACTCCGTACAGCCATCTACAGAAATGCGAGTAAACTCTTACACGATAAAACTATGAAAATATCACGAGATGGCGCTTAATTTGATTAATGAATTTTCCTACTTAACATCCACTAAATATAATATTATTCTACACTTAACCAAAATAGATAGTAACATGTATTTTTTATGAATTCTTAATATTTTTCATCGCTAATACTGACACGCTCGTACAGGTTACGCAGGTCGGCGAGTGACTGCCACGGCACTAACAGCGCCCAACGCGGCGTGATATCACCAGGGGGTACTTGAATCCCTGACATTGACAGGGTAAAGTGTGATCCTCTAGGCCCGGATTCTCGAGCCCCGATACCACCACGACCACGACAACATCTGCCGTTAATGATACCTCCTTCACAAATTATTTAAAGCAAATATAAATAACACAAATTCAATTCCCAGTCTTAAGTATGTGAAAAAAAAATTTTAGGTACATTTTTTTGTAACTCCCACAGTACAGTACAGAGCTATCAGTATTTTTTTTATGAATTTTAAATGTATGGTGATGAGCTTTGAACAGTTTTAATTCGATAGCTCTACCTATCAAGCTTTTATAGTTTGTGACATTTTATATAATATTATGCCATACTATTATATAATATAATTATAGATATAAAGACATGTACATAATATATTTTAAAGTCTACCAAACCATTCTGGACCACCAATAAAATGTAGAGAGCATCAATAAATGTTAACTAACCCATTTCCCTTTTCTCTATAACCCACTGAAATTGAATAATTAAATCTGTCCAAAGCGGCCGATTCAGATCACATTGAGATAAGCGAGTGAATTTGAGGATTTGTAACTACACGGAATATCTTTCACAGAGAAATCGAAATAGATTAAAATTAACATTCCCAAAACAAGATCTTGTCGGTCAAGATAGTGAATTATGTTACGATCTGTGGTAGTTTTCTGTATGTTTACTTACAAAAGGATATCTCTTGATTATATCAGTATCTTATTAAATCAGACATGCGCTACACACATTAGGCAACGTCAATATCCAATGCCAATTACTTGATTGATTTAATTGTGTATAAAAAATATACCAATATAATTTCAGAAACATAACGACCACAACTGTTCTAAAGAAAGAACGCTTCAATTCACTTTTGTTTCCCATTTAAAATGAATGGTTTCCCTTCTAAAATAAATTTATCATCAAATACTTGTATAAAGTGTGTGTGGGTTAAAAGGCGATTAATTAGTATGTATGCATTAGGAAAATCTAAGTCCAACGTTGAATAACATAATGAGTGTACATATGTCGGATTACAAAATAACTGGTTTCTTTGATTTAATGCAACCCTATATAAATCTATACTTATGCCTGTAAGGACTCCAGATTGACAAATAATAATAATAAATAATCCACATGCTACATTTCCAAATTTTATTTTATACTACTCAAGGGAATTATTTAGGGAAAACGATCAATTTATTTAATGACTGTTGTTGTTGCTCATTATTTTCATAATGTTTCTTCATTTACTTACATTATTCAACCACACATCTTCGGATTCGAATTCTAGCAGTGTAAATTTGCAAGTGAAATATTTCTCTTTCTTGTAGGGACATGGAATTAAAACCAATAACAATATTTTTTAATTTCTGGACAAAAAATCCATATTGAAAAGTTATATTATTATGTTAGACAGGTAGATAATAGGTTTTATATATAGGTATATAGATTAACCTGTTTGAAATTCATTATCATTTATTCAAAATTGGTTCACTAACTAAATTAACAGTTTACCGTTAAAACGATATTGTCGTTTCCAAGTTAAACACATTTTAGTTGAAAACATAACATATTCGACACGCGATGGTCAAGATTATATAGAAATACAAATCCAATCGCAATCGCACCCTACAGGAAGATATTAGATTTGAACAAAACCGACAAGCCATTCGGAGGATAAACAAATGTTCGAACAGTCAATCAACATCCCCGCGTAATGGAAAATGATAATGCAGCGATCGTGCACGGGCGACGCACTGCGATTGTGTACATTCGCCTTTAATGTCGTATGATTAAACATGAACCCGGGACTTTATCAAATTTTGGCACGCGTTTGCTTTGAGCGGGGCGGTAAGTGTTTGTGTTCAGGGCGCGCTCGCACTGTCTATTCCGATAGAGACATACCCGACAACGCTGAGTGATTGCTCAAACAGTGATGCTATCTCGGAAAAATATCCCTTTCATACTATTGACTTGATTCGTAAAGTACGATATCTCTCCATTGCAAATAAACTCACTTAAGATATTAAATATCTACTTATGACAAAAAACAGTGAAAAATAAATAAAAGATAATAATATATGATAGCGTAAGAAACCCTGTCATGCCAGAGACGAATAAAGAAGGGAAAAGAAAGGGTATAATAGTAAGTATGAAATAGTACCTATCTCTAATAAGAAAATCATTTCAACTCGTAAGTCATGTCATAAATTTATATTGCTTAAATGCCGAGGTAGAGATATGAATGCCATTGTATGCATATTATTATACATACAGTGGATCTATGTGAATTAGACTTATTTGTACAGATCAAACGTCAGTTTTATATTCTATTAGCCTAGCTTAAGTACGTACCTAGGCTTTTACGTTTCCTGATAACGTGCACACGAACCATTAGCTACCACAACTTTTACTGACTTAATGTAAGTTTATAAAGTCTCACTTTATGGCAAAGTGCCATTATGCTAATCTATCAGGTGCTACGATTATTCCAGGGTGAAAGAAGTCCAGGTCATTTCCAGATTTATGTTCTGAGTACTTAAGTTCGAACCGAATATTTTTAAATATAATCAACATTGTAGTAGGTACTCGAATATTTTACAAATTTTGTGTAAAAAGGATATATCAAGAGAATACTAGATGCTAACATTACGTCTGATATTAAAATTAAATAGTAATAGATAAAACTTTTTCTTCCTTAATATTATGTTGACATCACCGTATATTTTAAACTAACATAACATCAATATAATGTTGATATAAAATAAACGTGAAACTATCAAATAAATAAAAGAAGAAATGTTATTTTAACCTGTCTCCTGTCTGCTTTCAACTTTTCTCACCAAATGCTTACTTGAATACAGTCCATTTTAACTGTCAATCCTAATCCACGTCAAACTTAATAGACTGATTAGTGTAGGACGTGGACAGGCTAATATATTATTTACGACGTATGAATGTTTTATGTTGCTACTGGAGAGCTCGCACAAGGGAGGAAAGGAACTGGTCAGCTAGGGTTTAAATCAGAATGGACTTATGTTGTAGGGCTGACGTCAAGGGTCCTCTGCAATGATTGCAGAGCAAAATAGACACACATAGTGATACGAAATATTTGGCTTTTAAAATTGTTTATTGTTAAAGCAAGAACATACATAACTAAATAAGTATAGAACGGTATCATTACGCGTATAATCTTACAAGCGATAGGCAGAGGAGAACAGTATCTACACTCCCATGTTTCACGAGTTACGTTTACGTCCCACTGTCGGGTAGAGAATGAGCCTATTGCCATATTCCGGGAATAAGTACAGACTCCGAGCCATTAATAGTAATATCGAATTAGAAAACCCAATAGTACCCGACCCGGGAATCCAACCCAGTACCTCTCGATCAACAGTCGTGGTTGCAACCACAACTCGACCAACCCGGCATTCAAAGATATTATTATTACTCTTATTAATATATTTCAAAATCACATGTGATTGTGATATTTGTGATTACAATGTGTACACATAATAATAATAATATTTAACTGAGTGAATTTTGATTCGGCGCTGAATGTTTCGGCGTGATGCGCAAGACGCCACGCGCCGCCATCCGTCAAATGTCGTCCGCCACTACACGGCTCTGCACTTAGCTCTCCGCACATGTCTCTGTAACGGGACCTCTACGCCCTAATAGCTAGTTATGAAGGGCACTGGTCAACTCACGACAGACATAAATTAGGACAACTATTGTGATGTATCGCGAATGTATTTGTCCTTTGTACCGTATGTGTTAATAATGACAGTTAGTAGTTTTATTAGATTATGCGATAGTAGGTATTACGTATATCTGTCGTTTTAAAGTTGTGGCATGACAGTATAAACAATAATTAAGCAAAACCTTTTTATAAAATATGTATATAATAAGGAAACAACCACGTTTTTACGAAAAAAATATGAATCTTAGCATGAACGTATTATTTATTCAACTTAAGGATTTTTAAAATACCTAATACTAAAGACGTAGGTAATTAAATAGGCAGCCACTTTGGATTATAAAGTAAGATGGGAAAATGCAAAAGATGGGTGATCTGATAAGTCAATTGCTGATATAGGTATGTTTACGTATTCGGCTTTATTGAAAATATTCATCGTCGAACATAACAAAATTAAGTTTCAGCGCACGTTAGCTTTGGTGGTAGATAAGATAAGCTGATGCCTATGTACTCGTACGCTATATGCGCCATTATAAGTAGAGATAACTTAGTGTCTTAGAATTCAGCCTCCGACTTCGCGGGTCCTACCTCTTCACGAGCAATTTGGTTTTACAGATTATGAGGTTATAGCCTCGCCCCTTATCCATGGTGAGGCGTATAAAATATCGAGTAGTGGGAGTAGGTATAGGTACTACACTCCTCAGCCTACCACTTCGATTAAATACATGCTTGATGTTATGTTTTACCACTTGCGTTAAGCTGCAACTTCTGCGTAATGTAACCCGCGTTGGGTCAGCATGGGATACTATGACCTTCACTATTCTGTCTGAAAGGAAGTGCTTCACCAATAATTGAACGATGAAGGGTTGTGGATGACGCAACGCATGCGCCGCACTGTACGTGTATGATAAGTTTATTTGTTTAAAAAGTTTTGTTATATTCTAACAACAAATGTCTCGAGTATAATAATAAAAAAAGCATTGTATAAATCATTATAATATAATTATTATAACATTTCAGAACACCCGATCCATATATAAAAATTACTATGTATACTGAATTTATATTTTTCATAAAGGCATATTAAACTCGGCAATTTAGCGTACCTACATTGTAATCATGTTCTACTGTTAATTCGGCAGTATCATTTAAGTTTTGTTGAAGGTAAATAAATAATAGCATTTTATTCTATGAATTTATTTTATTTAACCATTTCCCAGAGTCCGTACAATATAACGATAAAATTTAAATAAAGAACAATTTTTCATTACAATACTATGCAGAATGATTCAAGTAACATTGTCCACAAAAAGCGTAATGAGCATACAAAAAACGATGCGTACTAACAATGCAATAAAATCATACAAAAGCCTAACAGCGGTATTTTATTTTACCAACAAACTGTGTATGAGTGTGTTCTGCATTATATCAAAACGGGCATATCACAAAGAAAAATCTTAATTTATAATTCAATTTTCAGTACATATTTTAAGTAACAATTGAATAACAACACCAATACAATCAATGTATTCATTGGCGTATAGCGAATGTATAAAAAAATAACTATATTGTACATGTACCTACAAGTTAGAATAACTCAAGAGTAAATATTAGGTTCGAGTATACAATTTCGAGTATCCAACAATATTAAAATGAAATTTTATTCGAAAGTTTCTTGTATTGCTGTAATTAGTCGGCTATACATAAAAACCTGAAATACTTCAGAAAAAAAATTTTGAATACAAATTAATAACGTAAATGAATAAGTACTAGCTGAAAATAGGTATATTAATATCCTTAATAGCTTGTAATAATTTGCAATTAGCGCTCTTAATGTCAGTATTAATTAAGAATAGTCGCAAATTATATAACCAATATATAATATAGTATAACGTTCGTGGAATGTGAATCATTCGTAGATATATTTCAATAGATATACATAATTTATAAAGTTAATTACCCACGAATCCGTCACGCGAATTTCGATGAAATAATGCCTATAAAAATTTTCTTGTTTTTAGAGATTGATTAAAAATCTTTCCTAAGTACACTATGTCCTTCTTCAGGTTGTAAGCTACTTTTATCAAAAAAATCTCTTCAGCTATTTCTAAAAGGTAACGTAAGAAATACTTAGACGTATTTTTACATTTATAGGTAATATGAAAATGAATGTAAATTGTCTGTGATGGATATACCAGACAAATATACTCGTAAAAATGTCTTAAATATATCATAATATGAACACGTTATATTTCTTCTACCTAATGCTGAATATTCACTTTAAATCATGAGAGTTTGTATCATTGGTAAGAAAAGTTTACTTTTTTTCAAGATTAACAAGATCATAGTCGAAGATAAACTATATTCGAATAATTATTTCGGGAGTTACGAAGTCGTTGGTAATTGCTAGTAACGTGTATAATTATATTCACCTAAGCCTAAAGATTATTTTTCGATCTACTTTGAAGACATTACGTTGCCTACAATCTCTAGTGCAGTATGTCGCCGGCCCTTCACCATTCGCCGTAGTGTTTTTAAGGGCACATACGTATCACCGGTTCTCTAATTGTGTATACGATATAGTGTAACATATTAAATGGGTTTATTTACGACTTGCCACCATGTAATATTATTATTACATTAAAAGCGGCAAACGACATGGTTAGTGAGCTTTGCACGTTTGAAGCCTAAAAATAATCCAAGCTAATATTGTATAATGGAAAAAGAAACGAACTAAGTTGAGAATGTACATTTCTATGCCTAATAATAATTTTCAATTTATATATGTAGGTATATTTTGCTCCCCCCCCCCACCCCCTTAAAGTTACTTAGCACGTGTTACGTGGTAGATTAGAATGTTGTACTATATTGTACTATGCTTAATACCACCGTAATGTCAATAAATTTACCACTAAACTAAAGCTTTGTGTCTTTTATGATTACATTTAAATTCAATGAAATATAAGTACATATTCTAAAACTACTCAACTGCGAATGCAGAAACGTGAACTCTACGAGTTAAAGGTTCAACATGGAACAATCGAAAAGGAGAAATCCTAGTCAAATTAGGAACTATTCGAATCAGTTTACTTGAAATATTACATAATATGAATTTTCATTTCGTTTGTTAATAATAAAATACGTTAATTCGTTTAATTCGAAAGCAACCAATAAACATAAGTTTTTTTGGCACATTTCATGTAGGTACAGTTCGAATATCTTCCCAACATTTAAACTACATTACAATATTTTAACCAACCACATATACAATAATATTACAAGACATTCGAGAAAACCTTTGTAAATATCATGCGAATTCTATCGTACTTACATTAAGTTCAGTAAATTGCACCGATTAAAACCGATTCCGTGCCGATATATATGGAGACTCCCTTAACATGTTTCAATAATTTCATTTCTTTTGAACGACTATTTTTAATCAATGAACAAATTGTTAGATAAATATTGAGCTATTTAAGAAGAATTATTTAAAACTCCTTTGAAATAAGTCATGATGCACATTATTGTTAACAATTATATCAATATTATTAATCAACAAATAGATTGCTCCACACATTAAACAGTTATAGAATAAAATTTATAAGCGAAATTTCATTTATTTCATTATCATTATTTATTTATTTTTTCATTATCATTATTTTTTTATTCATTATTATATTATTTCATTATCATTAATATCAATATAATTCATACTTCATTAAAAGTAAAATATTTACATGATGGGTGTCATAAAGAATAGAAAAAGATTTTTTGCAACCTGTGCTCAAAGTATGTACAAAACTAATTTACACAAATTATATAAAACTATTTTTCGGTATCAACAAACACTGCATGAGGCGAGTTATCTTAAATTGTATATTTTTATCACTAGCGTTTGACTGCTCTTAGCTGATAGTAAGTGCCTATTATTGTTCAAACAACTCTTGAATAATTCCAGGTTATACAAACCATGAAAAGTAGTAACGCAGTCTGAAGCAGAAATGATTTAAACACGAATTACAATAGCTTATGACTACATAATATTAACTAGATGTGTTAAGCTTCGCAACCCTTTACTTGAAGGGATCCTTTTTGATCGCCCTTGGTTAATCTACTTCAATTTCTGCATACTCTTCTACTTGACAACATAACTTACCTTTGCGTTTCACATGTACAGTAATTTTTTTCATTTTTTATACTTTTATCAACATACAATAATATAAAATATACTCCCGTGACAATTTATCTCTTGTTTAAAACATTTTATAAAAATATAATTGGTAATATATTCCATTGGACGAAATGTTTGTTAAATGTCGAAAGTATGACTAATATCGCATTTGTAAACAATACTTAGTAGTACAATAATTGAGTAATATATCAGGTTATTTTGTAAATATTGTCAGTTCGTTGTCTCATAGCTGTATAGTAATTGGCACAGGTACGGTAACAATATATCTGAGCCAACAGAAGCAAGAATGAATAAATTATTTTGTTCTGTTTAACTTTTCACTTGCTACGATAACATAAGCCAATGCGAAGGACATATTACAGAGTATGTCCTAAAGCACCTATTGCATGAAGAAAGCAACAATTTTCATTTACAACAGTTCACCACCCGAATAAAGTCAAAGGGATGATCAGTTTGAACTATTTGCAAGTACTTTTGTCTCATTCATACATGTACATATATATATATATACATATATATATACATATATATATATATATACATATATATATATACATATATATATATACATATATATATACATATATATATAAAAATATATATATATATATATATATATATATGTATATATATAATTGTATATATAT
>DWTO01001973.1:0-14924 GCA_018244755.1 Jemadia pseudognetus
AGAGAATGATGAATGTGGAGGAGGCGCGGCAGGTATATAAGGATAGAGCTATTTGGCACTCGGTGCTCTCTGCCTACTCTGCAAAGGACCTGGCGTGAGGATATCTATGTATGTATGTACTCTAAATCGACATTGAATTAAATTGACTGCCTTATTGGTCGAGCGGATGCCATCGCAACAGCTGATAACACGAATTGTTCATCAAATCCCGGCGATGCAGCCGTAGCATTAGGTACACCATACGAAAAATACAAAACCCTTCTGGAAAAAAACATGAGCTTATAATATTTGCACGTAATGTACCTTGTACGTTGGTAACATTTATAAATAAGCATTAAAAAAAGCTACTTAATCATCCAGTCAATTAAATTGATATCATCAACGTTACAAGACAGGGTGACAGCCGATAACGTATTGTTTCAGGTGTTAAATTGTCAATGAGTCACGTTACTTGTACAGTCATGTGTTTCAGTCTAAGGGTGCTTTCAAACAGACTGACTCGAACACAGAGCAGATTCAATTGCAATTAAAGGAACTTCGAGACATTACAATGTAGTCTATTTTTAAATTTCAGATGTTTTATGAAAAGAGCATGCTTGAGTGACGTCATAATAACAAGTGAAATATAAGAATAGACTATTGAAATGTGTATATATTTTAAAAATGATTAAGATCCACTCTACTCTCCGAGTCGGTCTATTAGTAAAGGCCGTTATGAACTAGGTACTTGTCTTTTCAACTTCTTCTTTGTGATTCGTTTCCTAAATGCTGAGGATCGTGCCTCCTTCATGTCAACACCCTCTTTATGGTGTTCGTCAGTCCGTCCTATCTTTTGCGATAGTGTGTAGAGGGTTGTTCCGAGTGCTTCCTTTACTTGGTCAGTCCGTCGTCTGAGGTTCCCAACTCGGGGTCTCTTTCCTACCATTTTGCTGGAAACCATTAATTATTCTATATTACCCGGGTTCGTTCACGACATTTGACCAATGTATACGAGTGTTCGCTGCAGGTAGGTAGTGGACAGCCTGGTTTTGATCCTGGGGTTTTCCAAGATCGACGCATTCGTTCTGTGCTCGGTCCACAAAATGAGTAGCATCTTTCTCCAGCAACACATTTCTTAGGCACTTGTGTCTATCTACACTTAAAGAAATATCTTGTTTTTCTCTAGAATTACCTATATATTTAAAAACCTATAAAATATGTACCTTATTTGGTGTTTGGTTTTCTTAGCACAAGTTTAGTTTAGTGTGAAATTAAATGGCCCTGCAAAGTACTAAACCCTAGTATTATAAACAATATTATTATTACCTACTTAAAATTTTATTTCAAATAACCAATGAGTACGTTACCTTATACCATGAACAATTTATTCCTGAATCTTTTAGGTCGCTATTCAGATAGTTGAGTCGAATCGTAGAGAGCACTAGTGAAAATTGTACCTATATATTATAAGAATTAATTTCAGTGAAATTAAATTTAGAATATATTTGTGAAAACTGAATATTCTTGTGAACTGTTAGGTACATATCATGATGTAGATATCTATTAATAGAATTGCCAATATCAAAAGTGACCTCGTAATTACAGTACATTGTCGTTTTAGGTTAAAATTGGAACAGTTACGTGATAATTTCATGGTAATAGGCCTTGTGATGGATCCTCCATGTAATTAGATAATTTAATTTTAGTGATACATATATTAGCCAAGTACATGAGTGGAATTATGAACGCTTGTTAATTGTGCGATTATATTTAATTAATACGAGTCCACTATATTCGATTATTTATTAAATGTAAATGAGGGTAGAGAGTAATTATAGAATGGAAGACTGCAATTATGAAGCCGTCAATACGGAAGACCGAAAGTTTGACTTACAATTAGACGACGGTGACTCTACGCCATGGAAATATTTTTTTAGACAGGTTGATCTTTTGACTGCTTTTGTTTACTGCATATTAATATTTAATTGTGAACTGCGTTTAATACAGTCTAACAGTCTCGAAACACTATAACTGGTGTTTAACACAAGAGTAACAGTTATGTGATCATGTGACCATGCGATGTGACTGCCTCTTAAGTCCAGCGGTTGTGAGTGCGACTGCCGATCGAGAGATCCCGGGTTGAAACCCCGGATCAAGTCCATTGAATTGGATTCTAAAGAGAATTTCTAGTAATTACTCGAAGTCTTGATTTGTAACCGTTGCATGGACTTACCACCCAAACCTAATCGGACGTAGACGTAACTAGTAAAACGTGGGATTGTACTGCACTCCACTGCCTACCTCTTCGGGAAGAACAGGCGTTATGTTACGTTTTTTAAACTTTAAATTTGTTGGAAGAGATGTATATATTTTTTTTTATTAATTTTACTTTTTATATCTTTCTCACTCTCTTCTTTCAATTATTGCATATCTATTCATAAGTTCTGACACTTGCTCTAATTTATTCGGATGACTGTACACAACACTTACCGATACCATTTACATCAAGTGAACGTACTTAATATGTAAATGATAAAAACGTCCTTTCTCAGTTGCATATCGCAAAATATATTCACCAATGGAAATGTACATAATTATTTCGCCCAATTGATTTCGCCCAAGAGAATGCTGAGCACACTACAAAGTAAAAAGAAAATAAAAAAATACAGACGAATTGAATACCTCCTTCTTTTTGAAGTCGGTTAAAAATGAATATAATTATAAATAATTGTAGTGTTACTTAAATGTACAGTAATGTAAAGTATACTATTGAGATTTTCTAAATTGAAATTCCCAGTAAAACGGAGTCTGTATTTGTGCCCGGTGTATGGCAATAGACTCACCCCTTATCCCATTCTGGCACGTAAGCGTGACATAACAGGTGAATCTTAGAATGTGCTGTTATTCTCTACCTACACCTTTGGGGATATGCAGACGTGATGTTGTTTTAAATTTATATACAAAAACATAACGTCCTATTTGTTACCTCAGAAGAGTTAGACAGAGGAGTTTAGTACACTCCCATGTTTCACCTGTTACGCATACGTCCTATTATGGAATAGATGGTGAGCGTATTGCCATACATGGGGCATATATACAGACTCCGAGCCACAAATATGAAATTTAAATTAGAATTTTTTTGTAGTGCCCGAGGCGGGATTGGAACCCAACACCTCACAATCAGCAGTCACGCTTGCAACCAACACGACCAACGAAGCAGTTAAATTAATATTATATTAAATTTTAATTAACGTTTCGTTTTCAGCTGGTGATTGCCAGCGCGATATGGACTCTATACTTCACGGCCGGGCTTTGTGTGGGCACGCCCACAGTCTTAATTCCACAGCTGAAGAAAGAAATAAATGCCACCGACCTCGACGACGCTATATTGTCTTGGTTGTGTAAGTTCACGTCTTTATGTCGCGAAAAAAACACACGTTTACATATTAAAGAATGGAAACAGTTAGCATTGAAAGCTATATGTAGCTTGTAACTTGGTAAAGTTCATTCCAAGATCCCTGGACTGCTTACCACAAGACTAACACCTGACTTGCAACTTTTCCACTGTTATTTAATTAAACTACGAATTTTACCGAGCAATGTTCGCTAGTCGCCATTTTAACATTGTGTGACCGCAATTTACTTTGAAATATATTAACTCAATTAAATTAACATTAAAAAATTAAAAAAAACATTGGTAATACACCAATGTTATTTTTATTCAATCTCATAATATTTTTCAGATTCCACTTTTGGCTTCAGCGCCATTCCATGGGTGCTGTTCGTGCCGGTATTCTCAACTTGGGTGGGAAGAAAGCTGCCTTACCTCATATCGTGCGCTAGCATGCTCGCCTCCTTCATAATCATGTACTTCAGCATCGAACCGTACCAAATTTTAATATCACAAGTAGCCCAAGGCTGGGCACACGCCAGTAACATCACCATCACCGTCCTCATAGTTACAGAATACTCGGAGCCGAAGTACCGTGGGATCTTCCTCACTATCAAGTCCGCAAGCTTCTTCTGGGGAATCTGGGTCGCGAATGCCATCGGCGCCTACCTCCACTGGAGGTGCATTGCTGTTGCTGGCATTCTCTGCTCACTGTACACCTTAATCGGAGCTACCCACCCAGAGTCGCCGCACTGGTTAGCGAATAAAGGGAAATACGAGCAATGCAAATCTTCCTTCAGATGGCTGCACGGCGCCAACGAGAAGTCCGAGAAAGAACTACGAAGCATCATCGATTATGACATTAATAATCGAAAGCATGTCCACAACAGCGGCAACATTAGAAAAAAAATGAAAACGTTCAAACATATGCTCAAAGATAGACTATTCTATCTGCCATTAGGGTTATCTCTTCTAACTACCTTCCAGTATCACATGTCGGGGAAACTCATATGCAGCACTTACGCTATTGACATCATCAAACAGATGACCAGCGACGAAGCTACCGCGTACGCTGGAATGCTGATATTGGACGGCATTACCGTCGTAGGCATGTACGTGGGATCTTTCATGTCCAAAACACTGAAACGGCGTACGCTGTACATGTCTTCATCGTTCACGGGAATAGCATTCCTGTTGATACTATCATTGTACTTGTACTTAGTGAAACTTGGTACGATACACGAGAACAACACTATTTCTATCTTGTTGCTTACCATATATTCAGTGTCGATAAGTTGCGGACCAATGATCATGTCGATGACGATCACCGGCGAATTGATACCAATCAAGTATCAGGCGTTAAGCTACTCTATACTGGCGACGCTTTTTTCAATAATAATATCGTTATTTATCAAATTCGCTCCGTTCATTTTCACTTCATTAGAAATGCATGGAACATTTTTATTTTACGGTGTATCCACCGGTGTGTGCACGGTGATGCTGTATTTTTACTTACCCGAAACGAAGGACAAAACGCTTTTGGAAATTGAAGAATATTTCAAAGATCGCAAAATTGATGTCGATGATATGAGACTTGAATAAAACAGTGTAGGTAATGAAAATTAACCAAATACGTAATATGAATGTTTCATTTATTAATTTCATCCCATACAAAAACAAATAGCTTACTGAATGTATTATCACTGATTTTGATATTTATGTAGTATATTGTTTTTTAATTTCTGTGATATCGTGCAATTTGCTGTGCAATGAACAAATTTGAGTTTGATACTCGCTTTATTGAATGTTCAAAATTTCAATTGCTTCAACAAAATATGTGTAAATAATAATTTAAAATGTATTTTCAATTTTGGACTGAATGCACACAATGTACTCATAACGTAAATAAAAAAACATTCATTTCATATGTTTTGCGGAGAACACTCTGACGCCATCTTGTGTCGAGGCGCGTGCGTATTTAGTCAACAACGCGTTGACATTCAATTTCTCCGTAGCATACAACCTGTAACAAAAAATATCTATGTAACAATGATATAAATCATTATCACTATTAATGTCATTACTTCTCAGAGCTGTGGATTTTGTAAATAAAATAAAACTTCAATATCTTTATGCATCGATTTAATAAAAGCCGCCACTTGAATATTGTAGGTATATAGTCCTAGTAACAAGATATATACCATAAAAAATATACACAACCACACGTAGGGACTTCCCGACTTCCTGTAAGGGTGACGATCCAATAATAAAATAATAATTACATATTAATATACTAAATACTTATTAATATACTCAAAAATGCGTCGCGTATTTCTTGCGAATAAAGTCTAAGAATGTATGCAACTACATGAAAAACTCCAATGATTATGTAATTCGAACAGGTAGGCAGAGTGTAGTTCGCTCCCACGTTTTAACCTTTAACATCCCACAATGGAATAGGGGGTGAACGTCTATTGTCATACACCGAGCACGAATCTAGACTCGAAGACACCATTAGAAATATTAACTTGAAATTCTAGTTAGAAAAATTCAATAATACCCGACGAGGAATTTGTGCCCCGGGCCCTCCCGATCGGCAATCGCGCTTTCAGTCACTGGGCCAAACGAGGCAACTACTATTTTTATACAATTGGAAATAATAAAAAAATTGCATTTACGAAAATAACACAAATTTTTTCCACTTAATGTGGTGCAAATTGAAAGTGAGATTTATGCATAAGATATTATATATGTATACTGGAAGGTCTGTATTAACATATACGTACTCTATGTAAGGTGATATTTCATCCACTGTCCACTTAGCCTTCGTTTGAAATAGAACTTTGAACCTTTCATTGATATCCTCAGGCAGATCGGTCTCAACGAATCCCCAAATTACTTGAGGGGTTGTCGTCTTATCTATAATTGCTATGCCGGATAGTAGGGACTCCTGAAATAATACTTTTTCATGTAAAACATTTTAACATATGTATAATACTCGTAACAAATTTTGTATTTTACAAATTGTGATCTGAACATTAATCTGCTTTAAAATAGCCATTGTTTTCTTTGGATTCGCCGAAAATAACCTTTTTCAGACTCAGACTGCAATAAAAAGCTAATAATATATAAGTACCTACATCTGTAACCATTCCTTCTGGCACGGAGTCTCTCCACGCCTGCAGGAACTCAACAAAATTGAATTTTCCTGCGCTTTTCAACAAAACCCTTGCTAAGAACTGACATACTTTATCGTGCTTGTACTGATAATACTGTATTCCATCCTCCAAATCTGACTCGATGGTGTAAAATTTAAACATAGCTTCTAATATTGGATAAGGCACCAAATCTTTTAGGCTATCTAAAGTCGTTTCCTTAGATATTCTAGTCAATTCCCATGAGTTCTCATCGATCAAATCGACCATGTATGAGAGTACGCGAAATTCGTAATCGAATTCTAACAAACGGTAGTAACTATCAATTTTTATGGCTTGTATTTTTTCTAACTCAGCATCTAGCTCGGTTCTCGATGCTTGAACCATATCTAATAAAGCCTCGTAATTTAATAGTTTATTTTTATCTACGTCATATTCCAACTCTTGTCCCTGATATTTGGTCGCTTCTAGAAGTTTCCGCAGTTTCATTAATCGAGGTTTGCAGGGTTTAAGTTCGTAATAAGTAAAGAATGTACTCAAAATATCTTTATGCTCAATATTTCTTGGTGCTTTGGTGCCTTCTTCAGAATCTGTTGATTTATTTAAGCTAGTATTCGATCTTTCAAATGATGAATCCGAATCACATTCCATTGAATTATTTTTTGTTTCATCCAAGCCTGTAGATGCAGCAAATAGTAAATCTGGTACTAATAGAAGACTATTAGAAGTTTCTGCTTCCTTTACATCGTATGTTTTACTGTTAGTACACAAAACCACATTTTCGTCTGGATCGCCTACGACATAACATCAACTCAGGTAAATAAAACAAAAAATATTTTGTACGTTAGAAAATTTGAAAAATGAAACAAAACGCAGTATATAAGGCAACATTATAATTATTTTCGTAAAACTGAAAAGATACCTTTGAATACTAGTTGGTTGCCAGATTCTATTTCCTTCAAAAGATTATCATCTAAAAGCATAAGCTTCAAATTATCATTATGTTGACTCGCATCAGGAAACATTAGTACTTGCGTAATTTCAGTCAGTTCCGACTCGTGTAACTTTGCTATTTTTATTACTTTCCTTACCTCATCAGCTGTTCTACATTCCCTGTAACAAATATTATTTCATAAAATTATATGTTATGAAAATTTGCTAAATACTAATTGCAAACGCAATTACATGTCACTTTGAATATTTATTCCAAATACGAATAAAACTTTGGCAGAATAATCAATTATTTTGTCTTAATATATATTAAAACTATTAAGTACGGTCGTTCAATAAACTGTCAAGTCTATTCTTTTGACATTTCGATCGACTTCGATCCCGTAAAATTTTACGTGATTCCTGAATTACAACTCTGTTAGTATTAGTGTAGGCAAACTAGTGTTCAATTAGAAGAAAATGTCTCTATTCGGTGATATACTCCCTATAAACAAAAATGAGCAGAAGAAAAGCCAACAGGGTAGTGCGAGTTTGTCTCCGTATTTAAATTTCGATCCAAATTACATCCCTAAAATGCAGCCAGAGTTTATTTATCCCGACGATAGCCATATGGCATCTACTGCCAGACGATCGAATGTCGCTCTACCCCTTATTGGCATGTCTTTCATGACAGGATCAGGTAGGCATCATGATGTGTGTTAACCTTAAAGTTGTAATTTTACATAACATTGCATTATGCACATAGTTTGTGGATTCATATTATTGCCTTCAACATATTGTTAAGAAAGAGGAAAAATATTTAAAACACAAACCTAAAATGATAATAATAAAAATTACCATTGAAATAAATTCACAACTCTTTACAGTTCAAACTAAAACATTGCAATCAATCAAATACATAGAATATATGAAGGGTATAAAATCAAAACTGCTTCAGTCCAAAATAATCAATTTTCAACTGAGCACACCAAACCGTTCATTTTTAAACCTGGAACACGATACAAGAAACAAAATAACGTATCCCAATTTATCCAACAAAATTCACTGTGAAAATAGTGTTCATAATCAAAACGACATCAATACAAAATTTGCAAGATGCAAATCCACCTCGGTCCCTTTCAGCCAATCAGAAGTTGCTATTTCAAATTTTGTAAGATGGTGAATCAGTCATTTTTCATAGAAAGATTACTGCAGCCAGTCTTATGTTTCATTTGATTTATAATAATCTATGGGGGTTAGTCACAGAAAATAGAGGTGGAGATCATATGTCTCATAAAACTCGATATAATCAGCATGGAGTATAGACCTTCATTGAATCTTTTAAAATTCATTATTTCCGACAGGTACAGAAAGTAAATATTTGGATTACATAATAAATACAGTACAATCAATGCAGTCAATTATTATTTATTAATCCAGTCAAAAATTGTTATTTTCGAATCTAAAAGTTATAATTCCCAAAGTAGAAATACATCAATAATTTAGTCACTTAAGTCAATACATGTTTAGCTCATTGATATTTTTTGATATTTATCAAATAAAATAGATGCAAATTCGCTTCAATCCAATGTAGTGAAAAGCAAACATGCTTCAGTCCATTGTTTAAAAACAATGACACTGTAGTCCCAAAGTATTTATAAATTATTACAAAAACTATTTAATCTTCTTGCTTTCCTTAACATCATCCAAATTATAAGTTGTAATCAATGTACCAATACCAAAATTCTGAAAAAATAACGCTTAGTTAACCCATTGGAGAAAATCACAAATATCTTAGTTTACATGTTTAGGGACTTAAACGTCTTGTCTCATTGCCTACTACCCCTGACTATAATAAGTTAGTTTGGATATCTTACATATTTTACTTTTTCATAATATCTAAGGTTGCAATGTGGTGATGTTGTTATTAGTGGTTATTTAATAGTTTACATACACACAAATATAAGATAAATTCTGATACCGAAAGAGATTTGTACCTACTTCCTATTTATATAATGCAAGATTTTTATTTGAATTAAACAACAATCGTGCAATCATTAGTTTAAAATAAATGAAAATATCGCTAAGAATAAATGTTATCATCTTTGTGTATAGTTAATACTCAGTAATTCTGTCATCTTTTATATTAACAGGCTTAGGTGGTGTGACTGGATTGTACAAGGGATTACGAGCAACGACACTAGCAGGACAGGTGGGCAAAGTTCGACGAACACAAATTGTCAACTATGTAATGAAGCAAGGTCAGTAAGGAGTCTTTCTACATCTATACATTCATGTCAGATAATTGTGCAAATCAGTATATTATCATAAATAAAAGTCAAAATGGATAGACTTTGTGCTACCAGGCAACATACTTAATATGATCAGTTTTTTAAATAACTAGAGTAACATGGAATAAATTTAATTTTCTATACAGATCTTAGAACAACTCACATAAAGAAAATCTTACAACAAAATTTATAAATTCATTCCTTTTTTTTAAATGGTTCTACCTTGTTCAAAGTATCCTTTTTTTCTCGAATAATTGAACCTATTTGTAATGTTGATTGAGATGCTTTCAATATAGATATGATTCAAAGTATGTTTTCGCCGCAATCTCGGTAACAGAGTGATGAAGTGTTGTTTTCCTCTGCAGTGTTTTAAAATTGCAGGAAGACAATCCACACCAAGCCATTAGACATATGTAATTGATTTACCAACAAAAACATGTATAATTTCTTAATAAACTGTCTATGTTAAAATGTACATTTGTGTGAAATAAATTTATTTATTGTTATTGTACTTAACTGAAGCATAAATGTGTATAAGATATTATGTATATTATCTAATATCGAAAATATCAAAAAGCACACTGATTATGAAATTTTTCTCTTTAGGCACAACCACTGGCTGCACCTTGGGCATCATAGCATCATTCTATTCATGTATTGCTCTTGGAGTCACCTGGATACGGGACCAAGAAGACACTGCAAACACCTTCATAGCAGCCGCCACTACCGGATTGATATACAAAAGCACCGCTGGCCTCCGTTCAATGGGTCTTGGGGCAGCTACAGGCCTAGCCCTCGCAGGAGTATACACCTTAGTCACAGATAATGACAACATTTGGAGCAAGACCAGATACAACAGACTGTGATCCAACCACCCGCCTATCTTGTTAAAATTTTGTAAATAATTAGACTGTTATTTTTAGTTATACAATTAGAACCAAAGGATCTGTTAAGTGTTCAGGACTTATTTATGCCATGTCTGGATACTTTTTAGATTAATGTGCATGCCTGCTATGGTTATTCTGTTCTCGGTCATATGTTCCATATCGAGGCAGAATTAGCACAATTATTCTAAGTTTAAAAATAAAATATTTCCATCTTAAAAATTAAAATTTATTTAATTGCAATTCACATTTACAATTATAACAGTAATACATTGGTATTTAGTGAAGTTCAATATATTTACACACAAGTTTCACAAATGATGGGATATGTTACAGAGAAGTGGTTTTTATATTACATGAAAATTGACATGACATACATTGAGCAATTCCCATTTAACTAATTGCAGGCTTGAAAGAAATATAAGAAAACACATAGTTATTGGATTTTCCACACCATACCTATCCAAACTTATTTGCACATTACCTGACACCAATTGGCACCCATCAAGATACAAACAACAATATTTAGATTCTTTCTGTGGCTTCACACAGATCTAGAGCTATCGGTCAGCAGTAGGACAATATAATTATTATATACCTTCTTACTTTATTTAGGATACCTGTTTATTACACTTTTATTATGCACATTTGTTTCTAGTTAGAATTTTCAAAGACACATGTACACATACTATTTCCTTTATAACAATGTATACTAAAATCTTCACACTTTTCAAAGAATACAAAATTATGCTTATCTAATAATTTGATATTCGTTATAATGTTGGACGTGTTGTGTTCCATTAATTTCAAGACCGCTTAAGCATCACACCATACCATCACATGAAAGTATACTTCAGTAGACTGAATGGCGCTAAATGGATCAAAGCAACTAGGATTCGACTTGCTAGTTAATGATTATTCTAAAAATATTCTTTCAAATCTAAACATTTAAATTAAATGTTGATATTGCTAATAAGACTTAAAACCCTTGCATAATTATGTAATAACATAGAATTGCTCGAATTTATTTTTGTCTGTATTACACAATAACAAATGCACACAACTTTTTGACATCAAAATTCTAAAATTTATAAAATGGATATTAAACATGAATATGTTTTCCATCTGTACTAACAGTGCTCTGTTAACGTTAATAATGATACTCTTACCATAACATGACTTTAAATATAAGTCACTCGTAACTCTGCTTACAAGTATAAATCTTAGTACCATGACCATTTTAAAACAATGATATTGAAAATTTAACATCTTGGCACCAATTTGATAAGAATACCACAAATTTCTTTTAATTATCCAAGTCAAAGATTAACTTCAAAACTTGCTAATACAGTGCCATAAATCAATAACGATTTATCATAAAACACATATCAGTGAATTATATGCTATAATATACATCTTAGAAATTATCTGTTTGTACAGGTACTTAACAATTTTACATTTAAACACAATTATTTGGAAGCGGATGGATTTACTAGCATACATTTAGCATGCTCTATCTACTTTATCTTTCATATTGAGATTCTTAAAACTGAAATATTGAATCGACAACACACTAAATTAGATGATTCGAAATATCATAGGACATTTAATTATACTATGCAATAAAACAGCAATAGCACTGGACACAAAGGTATTTACGGTTAAATTTTATAACTTAATTAATATTTTTTTAAAGTAATACTAACACTAATTTACGAACAGTTGCGAATTTGTACAGCCAGGTATAAACACAAACCACTTTGCGTACTAATACATATCTTTAAGTTTAAATAGCCTGATTAAAGATGTACAATTTTATATAAAATCATAGTGAACAATATGTACAATGAAGTATATACAAATCTACAACTGATCGTGTATTTCAATGTTAGTACTTTAGAGTATTGTTACACACTATCCTATCTACACCTAGTAAGAGAATATTTTAGTATTCTCTCAGTCAATCCACTTTACAAATGTAGTCTCACAAAACATTAAAATAAAAATACCAGTGTCTCAATGACAAGGCCAGAGTTAGCCCATGAGTTAAGTTTGCCCACCTTCAATCAAGACACTTCCTAGATACTGGTGAGAATTAAGTAAACTACTGGTGAGTACTCAGAAAGGGAAGTCAACAAAAATGAGATGATAATTATGCTATATTTAAACTTTATCTTATTTACCTGACAACATTTATCATAATGCAACAAGTAGTAGCTTCACCGATTCCTGTTATCATATTCCAGTAAATGTATAACATCAAATAGCTATTGTAATGTGTAATCACATTTATAGTAACATTTCTATTTTTATTATAAGAGACAATTACTCATTATGCCTGTTATTGTACATTACCCCCATACACATTCTCTCCAAATATATGAAAAGAATTAATACACAAATAATGTAACCGGATGTTAACGCACCTTAACATAATGTAAATACATAGCTACAAATATTTTCATGATATTGTTCAAATTTTTCACCAAACTCAAATAAAAAAAAATTGTCAAGATGTAAGGAATTATAGAAAAAATAGAGATTAAATTATGAACTCATTCCTTATTTCAGTTCATTTGGTATAATTAGATTTATTTAACACTTAATGGAACTCACAGTGGCCTGGTTCTCTATGGATCCACACAATGATACATTAAAATTTTATAAAAACTAAATCAGATTTAGTAAAAACTAAAAACATTTGAAAACTGAGTGTCCATTATTAAATACATAATGATTATCTCAGATGCATTCATTACAATAGCCTTAAAATACTTCAAATATATCTATAGTTATTTTAGAATACCAGGCAAAAAATACACTGGTTGTTTTTAGGAATATAGAAACAATTACAAGGCTTAGTGATCTCTGCATAAAAAAATAAAATATAACTGTATAAGTAGCTAGGAATTAACCATTTATTATGTACAAACTATTGGCCTACAATTATATCTTAACTGAATTTTGCAGTCTGCGCTGCAACCTCTCAGTTCTGAGGTGCAGCAGTCTGAATGTCACAAGGTTGCATTCAGAATAGATTTCATATCATCTGGTAGGATACAATTGAGATCTTCTAGTCTCCTCGCTAACAGTGTTCGAGTATTATCAGCGACTGGTGGGTCACTCTTCAAAACCTCCCGTAGTTTTAGCACCATGTCAACAACTTCAACCTCTTTCTTACCTATTGACCACTTTTTCAAATCACTTTCAGCTAATGCTTCTAATTGTAAAGCATGTAATTTATTTGTCAAATTTCTATGCCTCTGATGAAACCAGGCACTGAAGTTAGGAGTTCTAAAGAAATTCCTGTATAAACCAATCCAATCACCTTTGATACCTGTAGTTAAGTGAGGGCCCGCTTGTTGCAAGGTTGCAAAGAAATCTTCAGGGTTAAATGGGTTAGGAATAGGTGGTGACCTAAATGGTGAAATGTTTTTCTGCAATGGCATCAATGAAGCCATATATCGCTCTAGAGGAATCATAAAACTCTGTGTCAACTCCAGTAAATGTCTTTTAACCATAGCTGTCTGAACTTCCGATGGTCTATCAGTTTTCATACCATTGTGTAGTTTCTTGATTATTGTCTTATCTTTTTCTAAAAATGTCTTATATTGTGTATACACTCCAGGAGCTGTGTCTAAAAGTTTTAGATTGCCAACTTTTCTTAATTTCGTTTTAATGGAACTTGAATCCCCAAGCTTGATTGTGTGCGGCCAGTGTTGCAATGTTTTTGTAAAGAATGGATTAGTCACACCTAATATAACACAAGGCGGATTATACTGTTTTCTAGTGAACTCCTTGAATTCACTGTCATGAATTGTGAAGTATGGCCTATACTCAGCGGCATATGGCAGTGGTTGGATCAAGTATGTCAATGCTTGAACCAAGGCAGAGCATTCTGTAGGTGAGCTTGCCATGACAACAATGGGCTCAGCGGTCAATACCAACTCCCATAGTAAATGTAGATGAGATATAACACTGGCTAGTGCATCAAACACATTCACATCTTGAATAGAAGCCAAAATATGAGGTACACTTGAAGAGGTAACTTGTTTTGCAATGTCTGACCTTGAAACTTTCCCTGTCTGCTGATTGGGTATATACGATTGGAAAACGGTTCCCATTACTGGTAGCATAACATTCTGACCAGCGTCCAATGTCGGCCACCTGTTGATATCGTGACAGGCTGCCTCTAGGCTACTCTCGCCATCTTCGAAATGTTTGGGTGCGATCAATTGAATAACTTTATAGAACAAGTTTATAAACGGTAGGCGGGTGAGTAATATAATGCTTT
>DWTO01001974.1:0-14923 GCA_018244755.1 Jemadia pseudognetus
CATATACATATATATATGTATATATATATATTTCATTCAGTTCAATCACAATTTTGCTTGATTTGTTATAATGATAATGTTATATTATTTCATAACACGCTTTGACCTTATTTTACGCATGATGGATTTCGTTCTGTAATATTTTTTTTGTTTCACAATATGTTTGCAGTGTGTATTTCAGTAGTGATAAATTTTAATATAGTGTATATGAATTCTGTGTAAAATATGTTATGTCATACGAAGATATTTTAAGAGTCCACTGAATTGTGAATCACATCACTTCTGAGGAAACATTCTTTCTTCTTCTTCAAACTTCCACATATGAGGAAACCCTGTCTGTATTTTCACTATCGGTCATTTTAATAATATAAAATGTTTACTTTTATTATTATAAATATTTAATAACAATCAAATATTGTTTGCTGCATGAAGTAACTAGGCACATCTGTAATAAAAACACCCTCAAAATGATTATAGCATGTTATAATCGTATAATAATGTAGTGTTTTTTTTATAATATGTTACTCTGTACTCTATTGTGGTTTCTTATTATTCGTACGTTAAGTTTAATGTGTCAACTGTTGAAATTAGCATGAAACTGTTTCGTTGCTGTACAAATTATTTATAGTGCTTTTGTTCTCTTTTTAATTTTATGCATCTATCGTAAAACTTTGTACATCTAACCGTTCGTTGATTTTCCTCACATGTGTAAAGTAAATAGTACATTAGAAGAATAATTAATTCTGTTGTTAAATTTTATATGTAAGTAATGAACCAGTAGTATTGGCACTACTGAGCTCGTTATATTAAACACATCGCAAAAATATGCGAGCAGAAAAATCATTTAAGACGTACCAAAAGTTATAAAGGATAAACTTTTATTGAAGCAGCGCAGAAGCACAAACGTCATATTTTGAGACAACGTATGAAGCGCTACCCACCAAACGATCGTAATAATAACGCAGTTGTCGATGTGCACATTAGAATGGCACAGCCTATGTTGTGTCGAACATTTGTTGTTTTGACGAACGTTAGATGTTTAAAAGGTTTACAAGTTGCCTTAGGGCTCGTTCGTACTAGCGTTTTCTAGCGCTGTTATTCGATAAACGTAAGCGCAGCTCAGACGCGACGATTAAGTGATACGTGTGGCGTAGCGTCTAACACGATGCTGACAGCGTCTTACTTGTCCAAGTTGTGATTGTTGTATAAAACTGTTCTATTTTTTTATGAAATTATCAGAGACTACCATCAACTATACTAGCAATCGAAGAATCATCTCAACTTAACAGTGCTATCAAGTCGGACAAAAGGACCGACACAAAGGAGAGATGTTGCTCTTCCTGTTATTTGCATATATAGACTTGGACATTCTAAAGTAAGAAATGAAATATTTGAAGTTATTATCAACTGATCACTTTACCTTGTTTGCAATCTCAACGAAATAGATCGTCGTATGGTTGTTAATTGTCTTTTGATTGAAATTATTTATTTGGATCTAATGGTCCTATTGTCGTTTTCTTGTTCATTTTCTTTGTTAGATAATAATTAAAACAATATAATTTTCAAATTTAAAAACGCCATCGCTGTTGAGTTGCGATATTAGTAGCTATAGTTTGTAGCCGATAACGCGACGTACAGGTCACATCCTCGCGGCATTGCTGCATCGCGCGTTCATCAAACATCTGCGCTGGAATACCTAATAGCTATGTCAATGGGTTCCTTTATCTCTTTTCCTCAATTTATATTTTGCATATTGAGTTTTTTACATTGATTGGTACATTTCTGTTTCATTTAAAGCAAAGTTATAATTTTAGCAAATTGTGTTTGAAAGGCTCCTTTGTTAACAGAGCATAGAAGTCGTAGCCGGTACCACTAGGAATAATGAAGAGGCAGCGGACAAAACCGACGGTGAATCCAGTTATTCGTCTTTCTATTCATCTTTTTTCAAGACCGACTCCGGCAGCGGTGACGACAGCGATACCAAAAAACCCTTCAGACACTATGGCAAAGTGAGTTTACTCTTTCTCTCGCCCTTTTTACGATACCCTGGAATATTTACTTCTTTTCAATTAAATATTGCGCCTAGAAGGTAATGACATTCATTCATTTGTATCGATGAAATTCTTTTCTTTGTAATACATGAAGTTATGGAACTTACGTGCAGCAAATGGTTAATTTAGATGTTTAAAAATAATTACTGCTTCGTTGGTTAATTTGGTTTGGTTGGTTGCAAATGGAACTGCTGATCAAAAGGTCCTTTGTTCGATCCCTAGGTGGGGCAACTTAATATTGGTTTTCTGTTACCTTGAGATTCCCAGTGGAAGACGGAGACAGGTTTCTTGTCCGATGTATGCCAATAAACTCACCTATTTCATAGTGGGACTTATAGTCCGTTCAATTTAGACATTCAAAGGTACATAAATTTGACTGCCTCGTTGGTCGTTTTGGTTGTAAGTGTGACTGCCGATCGGGAGGTCCTGGGTTCAATTCCCGGGTCGGGCACTACAATTTTTTTCTAATTTAGATTTTCTAGTAGTAACTCGCAGCCTGAAAATGTGCTCGGTGTATGGCAATAGGCTCACCACCTATTCTATAGTGGGACATAAACGTAACTGGTGAAACGTGGTAGTGTTCTACATTCCCCTTGCCTACCTCTTCGGGGATTAGAGGCGTGATCTTACGTTTTTTTGTAAATTTATGTATTTTCACTCTTATTTTTTGGTCTAATTTGACCGGACTATAATATAACATCATTAGTGTGTAATGTGTTACGTAATTGTATCCATTTGGGCACATCTAGGAGTGATGTGATGTTAAAGGTAATTGATTGATAATAATATAACAGGACGATGAAACAGCGTCGATGGTGAGCGGCGCGGATACCATGGGATCGTTTTATAATCCGGCTCCATTGAACAAGAACGTGATCAAAACCAAAACGGAACCCCCATGGATGAAACACGTGAGCTTTTTTAATATTATCTTCAAATTGACCCCTATAAATATAAGTATATTATTGAAAGACAATCAAATGGTTCACCGTCGCCATGACCATTTCGTTTATGGTTTAGACTTGAAGCGAGCAGTTCTGTTTAACATATTTTATCACCACTTACTTCAATTACATGTATAATATGTAGGTACGTATTAGTTTTTTACTTGCTCGTTGGTCCAGTGATTGCGAGCGCTATTGCTTAACATGACGTCCTGGTTTCGAGCCCTACGTCGAAAAAGTATTATGGGAGTTGTTTAACATGACTTTCCCATTAGTAGCATGGAGTCTGGATTTGTGTCCGGTGTTGGGCAATATGCTCACCACCTATTCTACTCGTATAGTGTGGCGTAAACGTGACTGGTTAAACGTGTTAGTGTACTACACTCCTCTGCCTACCTCTTCGGGGATTATGATGTCACTTATATTTTAATATTACATACTTACACATCTTTTATAAAAACGTGTACATATCTTCACGCCAGATGCCAAGCATGGTAGGCAGATACCACCGAGTGTCAAAAATCGCTGTCCTCGCAAATCTGCCCTGGTTCTTCTACAACTATCACTATAGTCATATCACTATAGTGGTATATGTATCACTATATTCATATATGCACACTGGTATATTTGAGATGTATTGTACTTCATTTAGGATCAATGTATTTCAGGTGTGTGTGACATCGGAGCTTATATACAGATACCAAGTAAGGAGTAAGAGTAATGAAGAGGTGTTGGCTCGTGACAAGGAGATGATGCAAAATATGGAGCAGGTAAGATTTTCTTTATACTTATTAAAATTTGTAATGTAGCTACCGCATATAATATGTATAGTATTATGTTTTTCTTCTTTGGTGTTTTTGAAGAAGAACCAGTTTTTCCTTGTGGAGGTTTATTTCAACCCATATATATGCCCATATTAATATATGTTTATCTCCCATTTAAGTTATGGTAACCTACAAAAGATGATTTGTTACTATTAAATATTAATGTACGATTTTTAGTGGATATTATTCATTCCCTGTTTCAAAATTACATTACTCGTGTTTAACTATTAAATACTTGTGCTATAATGCAAGTTATCAAACTCAAACTGTTATATATTTCCAGGGAGGTCAATGTAAATAGGCTTCTGCCAAGTGGTATATTTAACATACCATAGTATACTTCGGTGGTGTTGCTTCATGCCATTGATTTCTAAGCCATCACAGTACACTAAACATTTCCTTTAACATTCAATTGTACATCTAGATTTTGTATAGTTCTAGACTATATTTACGGTCCAAATAGTCATTATTTTTAAGTGTTTGAATCGGAAGAAAAAACATGTTGGAGGACATGCTTAATATTCTCTTTCGGCTAGTAATTTGTTACAAGATCAGTACAAAAGATTAATTTAAGTGCAATATGAGAAATACTAGTTTGATTATTGTGTCTATGTATATTTATTTTTAATCTAAACTGTCATTGCAGCCATCATTAGTGAACGATCAGTTGGAGCAGCTGTACCTGGACCTTCAGCTGGAGGGCGTGGCCTCTAAACTGACTCTCGAGGAGGGCATTACCAGTTCGAGCAGTTCGGGTGAAGACTCTCCTGCTGAATCTCCTAAGGTGATTGTTAATTTATATTCTTTTGGAAATGCCGTAAATCAAGCAGATCATCTGTTGGTAACTCGGTGTGGTCTCTGGTGCCTGGTTGACTTAGGCTTTACAATAAAATTTGCGAAATGTAATATTATTCAGTTATAAAAAATAAAGTGACTTTAACATTTGAATATATTTTCTTAATACGTCTTTGCTTCATATTAGGAAATACCTAGGCTAATATTTAGTTCTAGGCTAATATGCGTAGATTAATGATTATTTAAAATCAATTGAGTAACAGACACACTAGCATATTTTATCTCTGGTGACAAATTGAAATTTTTAATTATATTCTACAAAAGTTATACATTATTCCGCTGCTGCTGGATAAAATAATGCAGATTTAGTTAGATTTGCTAGACATCTGATTGCAGTGGACTATAACGTTAAGTCTACACCGCCTAGTAATATGCATGGTAATTATTTGCTTTGTGGCTTCTGTTTTAATATAGTATATCAGTTACTTGTACCTCAATATGTACCGGTATGTTTTGTAACACCAAGAGTCTAAGTACCATCATGACAGATGCGATAGGGCTGTTGGTAATGTCTGTGTACTGCTACTGGTAACTGTGGACTATTTACCGTATATGTATATTTTTGTTTACACGCTACCAAGATAAGTTTGGGTGTAAGGGGGCACACTTCCTTCTTAGTGCACCAAGGCAACCTCACTTGCCCATGTTGCATGCAGCCGGTTAGCGAACGAGTCTCTGACGATCGACTAATGGCTGTTTAACCATTCGATCTAAGCTTAGCTAAATGCCACAGACCGGTGACGGGCAGCAGCGTCACCGGTGCGAGAAGCCAACCTCTGCAATCACCAACCCGCCTTACATGCAAAGAGCTGAAGAACGAGCTCAGTGGTGTGCTATTGAGGAGCCCTATGTCCAGCAGTGGATGGGAACAGGCTGATGATGATGATGAAGTTTGCATATGAAAGTACGAGTTCATTCGCAACGCGCTTTTATTACTCAGAACTTGAAACTTAAGTGATATGTTTCGCAGGCGAATTATTCAACACGACGAAAGAAGCGTGGGCACAACAAGTTGGTTATGGTCTTTGAAGAGGACGCCCCGTTGCCCTCGCCATCTGCAGAGGTGGACGATTCTACGGGCTTGTGGGACATATAAGTGCAAGTGCAGTGTGCTGTGCGTACAAATATTTTTCATGTCTTTGTGCACGTATTTATATTATAACATGTATAGGTAAGATATGTGAAATACGTTTTTGGTGTAATATCGCGCATATTTATTATTATGACAATGTTAAGATAAGAAATGGCGTATGATAAAAAAAATTCTAAATTTACGAAACAATTGAGTGCAAGAAAGTGGGACTACTCAGCTGTTTGTCGTGACGATTCTTTTTTGACGCCACCTTTATTTTTTAATTGTTCTAATTCTGAACGGAGATACTCGTGAAATAAAAAAACTTATTGAAACTTTATGAAGATAATGCTGCGAATGTTGTATGAGTATTCTCACGATACGTGATTATAACAAATTTGTTTCTGAAAGAGGTTTTCACTAGTCAACGAAAATGAATGTGAACAGTTTCACGATAAACGTATTGTATGGAAATTTTTATCTTAAATTCAGAATAAGAATAATGATGTTCAACGGTATAAATATTGTTCAATTAACCGCAAATATACTGTAAAATAGCTACAAGTTTTGCTTGTGGAATAACATTTTAGTCTTTAATTTGTCTGCAGTTTATTGGCAGCCAGTACAATAATTGTAGTGTATAATATGTTATTCTTTTACAATGTTTGTATGTCGAAGTGTTACCGAGACATTACATATTACTTGTGTGTCCAAGAGTTAATTTATATATAACATTTTCAGATGTTTTATGTAAGTTAACAAGACTCCTGTTTAAATGTAATGAGCGGTGACCCTTTGTTTACTAAAGTCTAAATAATTTTATATTACCTTAATTATATTTCATAGGATTAATATTTAAAATTATGTTATTTAATGACAATAATGATAATCATGGAAAAAAGCGCCAATATTGCCATGTTTATATTTGTAATAAATATAATGTTTAGTATTTTATCCTGATGTCAATGTACTTGTGTTTACATTATATTTGAATTAGGTTAAGG
The DNA here is from genome assembly GCA_018244755.1 of Jemadia pseudognetus. Taxonomy (NCBI): domain Eukaryota; kingdom Metazoa; phylum Arthropoda; class Insecta; order Lepidoptera; family Hesperiidae; genus Jemadia; species Jemadia pseudognetus. The sequence goes on from DWTO01001974.1 coordinate 6,751, forward strand.
AACAAAAATATTCCTTTGGCAAGGATAACACTGAAATCAGAGATAAATCCAAAACTCCTGTTGTATTATAGCTTTTATGATTTGATAAGTTATATCAAAATATATCAAATGCACTGGAAACACTAGCAAAGCATGCTGGATCATATTATGGTGAAGTTTTAATATAAATAACATATTGATATGCTTATTGATGTACTATCTATAGATAAAATCAATGTGTAGGTAACATTGTTTCTTGATAAGCATAATATATATGTATAAGGTTATGTACCTATGTGTTTGTTCACTTCCCTTATGATGAGGCAGTATTGCTTTGTTTTTTACTTGCTTAATAAGAAGTTAGGTGTAATGTTTAAAATATGTATTGTGGAAAATTATTTGATTGATGTATTATATTAACGTATTATAATTTAATTGTTTGAATGTCTACCTCGTTGGTCGTATTGGTTACAAGGGCGATTGCCGATCCGATCGGGAGGTACTGGGTTCAATTCCTGGGTCTAGCAGTAGCAATTTTTCTAATTTCGATTTTTTAGTAGTAGTTTGGAGTCTGAAAATATGCCCAGTGTATGGCAATAGATTACCACCTTTTCCATATTGGGATGTAAACACACTGATAATAAAAACACATCCACATAAAAAGTGTCTAGGTTTAATACTTTTGAAAATACATATTATTTTTTACTTTGTTTTGTGTGTATTTAGTTATACTATGTTGCGTAGTTGATAAGGTATTGGAAATCATCTAAAATATTCTCATACACTTTGGTGATTCTATAAGTTATGCTGGTAAATACAACCACAACTGTGATATAGTGATCTAAGCAAGAAATATACTTTATTGATTGTTTATTTGTACTTTTGTTTTTTATTTTTTAAGTTTAGCATGTAGTTCATGAGATCAATTATTGTATTATATCATATCTAAGACATATAAGGTGTCCAAATATTTTTAGCAGAAGCTTTATGGTTCTTTAGGTGATACAACATGAGAATACATTTTAAATGTCAAATAGTTTTGAGGATCTTCTCATTCTGGTTGAATATACTTTGTTATAATTTCGTTTTAATTTATTGGTTTGTTTTCTTTCTTTACTTTATCTGTCGAGGCCTCATGTTATACTTTTTCATTGACCTAAACACTATTGTGAAAATTGTAAGTTTATATGCACTATTGTAATAATGTGTACTTTAAATACTCTGAATTGCATTTACATGATTCACTGTGTACAGTGCCAGTGATTTTGCTATATAAATTTACATATTAAACAAATCTCTTGTTTAGTTACTGAATATGATATTTAAGATTATTATTAAGAAACAATTTCTTTAGATTTACATTTTACTTGTAATGAGAGCTGGGTGCTCACTTAGGTGTCTATATTTGTATGTCGAATCTTTAATTCTAATTAAAAATAGGAAATAAAATGATTATTAATGATTAAATAGTTTTTTTCAACTCGTACCAATCATAACCGCTAATTTTACACAACAAAATCTGAAAATAATAGTAACATATGAGGGACAAAAATAATCTTCAAAGATTAGAACAGTTCTAAACCTTAATGCACACTTATCCCTACTGGCAGATGAATTCTGTAACTCTTCAATAGAATATGGAGTAACCAAGTTACAGAAGTAACAAATTTTTGGTATTCATTTTACATTAGAAGTTTGTATCCTTTTTTAAGAATATCACATGAACAGAGGAGTGTAAGAATAGGTATATAGTAAAAGCACTAATGGTTAGACACTTTAAGGACCACTCCAACTTCATTCTTAAAAATAAAATGTATTTATCAAAAAATTACAGTTACAACTTATTTTACTGTTAGAGCAACATTTAGAAATTAACTTTTTTATATAAAATATTTTAAGACTCATATTTTTAACTAAAAATTACAATCTTGATCGGCTCGCCGGAGGCGCTAAAAAATGACATCAAAAGTCAAATATACCAAAAATAGACAAGACTAATAGTAGACATATAACATCACTAATATAATATGTTTTATTTTAGATTTAAAAAATACTTTAAAATGAAAACTGAGCAAAGCTTACACTTTAAAATTATATATTAAATAAAAAAACAATCAAATCAAATAGCATATAGAAGATAATTGCCAGAAAATAAATATTTTGCCATATTGCTTGTTAAAATTAACCAGTTTTTGGCATTTAAAGTACTTTAAACTATTCAAAACTTTAACATAATTCTCACATCAAGTTAAACGTTAACATTTCATTTAAATCTTGTTTTCATCATATTGTTACTATTGTGTGGAAGATACAACCGGGGCTATTTTTTATTTCTTCCTTTTATTAGAATTTACTTAAGTGTTGGTCAAAATAAAGCTCTTATAAAGAGACAATAATTTCACACATATTATGAAGACTGCGGAAATTGTGACGGGGATGTGTGCAGAAAGTAAAAACATTAAATCTTTACATTCATATTCATAAATTCATTCTGACTGACGATGACATGATTATGATGATGATACTGACTGTGCATAAGTCAATGTCAGGTACATTATAAAGATAACAATAACACCCTAATGTCAAGCAATCGCACAGAGAGAACATGATTTGAAAAGTGCAATTTTTGACATAAGAACCATAACTAGGTTAATATTTAAAATTTAACGAATTTAGCTTGCGTTTCGATAGTTACTGGTCTATTATGTACACAGACATAAATAATTTGTTGTGTATTTGTGCGTGGTTTACTTACTAGTGACACCTTTGAAATATTACTGAACTATTACTTATCTTCAAAATAGAAAGTCAAATTCAGATAGATACCAAATAGTACTAAATATTCCTATAGATGGCACTGTTTAGTAATAATGCATAATATAGACGAATAAAGTAATACTTATTTTATTATAGGTGGCCCTTACAGAATTTACATCTCATTTGTGTCAATGAATGTTATTATGGACAATTAATAATAATTCTATACGATCGGTTCCGGTGGTAGCTTCGATAAAATATTTAAAAATCAATAATTCTTAGATAATTAATAATAAAACAAACCTAACTTAGATAATTCTAAAATTATTAATTACTATGGATACTACAACTGGTAGGTATATAGATTTTGATTAGTAGGTATAGGTATATTAAAGTATTAGTGGTTTAAAATTGAAGACGAGTATATACATGTAACAAAGTTAAGTTGGCATAGCACCCAATACTTGCTAGTATAAATCTTTATATTATTTTAATCTACAAATAAATTATGTTGGTAATGTTACTCGTTCTTCCTCTTTGTTTTAGTTATTATTCGCCCCAAATTGGAGTAAAGTTGGATATGCTTAGATAATTTGCATTTTGAAGCCTTTGCTACATTAATATTGAACTGACTCATGAAATCATCATTGAAAAACGATTAAATAAAACAAAACAATAATACACTACATTTCATATGGTTGCTAGCTGAAGTATAAATTGGATTTAAATTATAAATAAGACGCAATTTTGTGTGCGGATTGTTTGTTTTTATAAACGGGAATACTTATATCAATGAATAATATGCTTTAATTAATAATACTTTATTATTCCTTACAAAAAAATTACGCAAAAACAGAGCGCAGATAACACTTATAAAGCCACCACTAGTAATTAAGTGGAACTTCGAAACGTGTTTTCTCACAATGTGCAACACATGCAAAACGGCGCCTCGTTTATACATTGTATCAACATTCACTCACACAACGTCTCTGACACCAACACGCCTCAACTCTACCTGCGCAAGAGTCGCATTCCGTCATCACCATCGCGATTGGCCGCCGAGCCTTCTAAGGCTTCGATTTACTTATAATTTTTAATTTAGAAAGTTAGCCCAGTGTTAGTGAACTTTCATTTGCGTATCTTTGTTTTGGGGTTTCTTCTGCAATATGACAACTGGCTAGGGTAAGTCTAATTATACTCTTTTAGTTACAGGAAAAACTAGTACACCTAGCTGGTACTTAAATCTAGCTTATCTCAACATATTTGTAGTTCAGCAAATGTCAAGGAAAAATCTTTGTGTAATTTGGAAAGTTTAGTTACAAATTTATTTCTTTTTGTGTATGTTTGTTTATTACAAATTAATTAGTCTGGCCTATAATATTTAAATCATTAAGAACGTATTCAGTATTTTTTTAATTTAGGAACTAGAAGAGTCACGTGAACACTATATTACGTGATCCGACCGTTTTTACCTTTATTCGAACATAACGCGTAGTATCTATGTATACTTTTAAAGTGCCAACATATTTAATGTGGCGTTGGCTTCTTGGATATAGATATTTACTGATTTATACAGCTGTAGTAGACCTGTTTTGTACTTGTTGGCGGATATGAAGAACTTAGTCGAAAATTTTGCCATATTTTGTGTACGTTAAGTAACTAGACTATTGATAAATATTAATGGTGGCTTTACAGGCGTATAAAGATTTAGATTTTTAGATAAAATATTTGTTTCCTGGTACTGTTATGTATACGAATGGACACTTGCTATTTTATGCTGTACACAATGGATGTAACATTTTTTTTATAATGGGTGTACTTACTGGACCTTTGTATAGGTCATTGCATTTTAGTATTTTTAATTTACGATTTTTATCATGCACTTCAATTCATATACTTTTTATACCTGTACAATGTTACAAATCCAAGTTGGGGGCTTTGTTTAAATGGAATGAGATGTCTATAGGTTAACGTACATGCGTACTTACGAAAACGTACATACGAAACCTGCGTACACTTTAGAGCTAATTTAAAAATTGTTTTCTAAGGCGCGTGAATTCTGCCAACCCGAACTTGACCACCATGGTAGACTATAGCCGTAACCCTTTCATTCTGAGAGGAGACTCGTGACTAGCAGTGGAGCGGTAAAAAGGTCGGGAAAAGAGGAATACTGTAAATTATTATGTCAGTATCATTCTTAACTTTGTAATCACCATTCAATCAAACACATGTCACGGTCATGAGTGAGACATTACACGGCTCGACATAAACAGACCATAAAAATGTTTACTTTTTAGAGAGTACCACGCTACTAGCTAATGTAGTCTAAACTACATCGTCGTTAATGACGGAACGAACTGTAATTAGTTATTTCGAGTATACAAATGCAAGACTTTGTACTACGGGCAGGTAGGTAGAACTGAATACTGCACCGGTATACTCTAAGTGGCTTAAAATTTTTGTTCCCACGCGGTTTTTCCGAAGAAACATCTTTATGGTAAGCAATAGATGTACCTACTAGGTACGATTAAGCGGTCTACAACATGTTAAGTTGTCATTAGTCCACTTTTTATTTATTTATTTATTTGTTTAATAGAAACAATATAGACATATCACGAAATTTAGGTAATTAAATAACAAAAAATAATAGCATGGCAGTGTACTACATTATTCTGACTACCTCTTTGATGATTACAGGGATGATGTTACGTTTTTACATAATAACATTTGGTGTGATTCGCGTCGTGACGCAAATATTTTCTTTGAAACTTCTTATACGAAAGTAATTTTTAATACCAATATATTATGTACACAGGAACGTATTGTTACGTTATCAGCAACTTTAATGAATTCTCATATTTCATACTTCGTTCTCGGAAAACTTATAGGTATCACCTGAAAGCGATTAGTAAAACGAATTCGTACCATAATGGGAGCGTCGTCATTATCTGAATATCTGATCATTTAGCTCGGTGACGAATTGTTTAAAATGAGCGCGACCGTGTTAAGACAGATGTGTACCTTTGCGTTGTATCCTGATAACGCAGTGAAGGTTCTAGACGCAACTGTGCCTTCTCTAACAATGTAAATTGTATAAAGCGTCGTATGTGTACTTTAAAGTGATTAAACTTCGAAGAATAAAATCGATTTAACTATAATTAATTAATGATTATGTTCATGACACTATTAGGAAGGTTTCTTTTTTATGTGTATTGATAAAACTTGATTCCTAATAATTTGGATATGGTGTTTAGACGCGAATCGCTTCAGAGACGTCAGATTCATAATGAAGTTTTATTATAATGTATTATATTATAATTAATTAAGTGCAATAATAAGACGGCATTATAGTATCAGTGCAATATGCATGTGATAATAATCATGAAAAATAATACTAACATTATCCTATCATACATCATACACACATCCGTATCAATGAGTAATTTACACAAGAGAACATTTTGAAATGAGTGACAATTTTATTAATCCATGTGTGCAAGCTGTTGACAATATGAACACATAAATATGTATGTCAGCTTGAACGGTCAAAACGGATATGATAGGTCTACGCTGTCCTAGTCTGGAGATTGCATTAAACTGACATCGAAGCTTGCTTGTTGCTTGTCCTTGCTAGTAACGTAAGGTGTATACGAAAGGAACCGTATTGAATGAGGCGTTTTAATTCGTGCAGTGGGGACCTCAAGATATCCAACAAAAGTATCTACCGGCATTAACATCTTGACTTCATACATATTGAAATTAAAAGAGGCTAAGTGCGTTAGGTACCTTATGCTATATAGGCAAATGATTTTAAATATTTCATTTGCTTAATAATAGATAGGTCGGAAGTCAACGTTGTGTGACTATCAGAAACAAGTGTCAATAGAGTTCAATTCACGCCGATGGTAAATAGGCGGAGAACATCGCTAAACACAATATCTGGATTTGTGGTTAACTTAATACTTACGGAAGGGTTGTGAATTATGCAGACACTAAAGTAACTTTGTGTTTATAAAGTGCAAATCCTCTTATAAGAAAGAACTCCAGAAAATACTAAATAAAATGTTAATGGCAAATATTATGCGTCAAATATATAAAGTTCACCGTTGCGAAGAACTATAGAGTATAAGTTAAAAAAAGTTAATTAGTTAAAGTTAAGTATGTATGTGAGATAATAAAATAGAGCGTATCTTTTAAAAACAAACGTTAGCCAAGGCAATTTGAGGAAATACGAACGTTTTATGCCCATGCATACGTTTCTGCATACGATAATGACGATGAAAACATCTAAACCTTATCAGTGAATGTCACACCAATATATGCAATATGAAAGAACGATACGAGTAGGTACACCGAATAATGCAATTCAATGAATTGTTTTCACTGACTGGGACAAAGATCGCAATCTGTATGTAGATTTAAAATAGTAACACTCTTGAAGTATTTTTGCGAGCGTTCATGATATCAGCCCTGGTGTTGCTATATGGAAAAAAATATTAAATGTCGTGGAAAGGATTCAAGTCAGTTCCAAAAATTCAATATCTAAGTTGGGATCAAAATAAAATGAAAATTAAGGTAGCAGGTAACGTTTATTTATATTACTGCGCACTAGGTCTGCGTGGTGATTAGACAATAGGCCACCCAAAATCTTTGGAAAAGACCTAATAAAGTGACATATACATTCATGTTAGGCAGTTCAGACTACTCTTTCGCAATTCAGTGCTTTTGTTCTTTTTGCAACGTCATAGAATATGCAGGCAGATTAAGTAGGTACTAAACAATAAGTGGCAATATTTAGTAGCCTTTTATTTCAGTAAAACCTCAATTCGCTCTTATATAACGCTTTATAGATGACGACAAACAATTATAGACGTATTCAGATGCTCATGTACTATCGACACCTTTCAATATAAACAAATTGAAGACATTCAATATGACAGCTCGAATGTGCGAAGCGGATACGATCGCTCCTCGCCTCTCGTGCCCGGATATTGCACTGCACTGACAGCAACGCAATTTGCTGTTTGCACCTGCATGGAAAACTGGTCGTTACAAAACGAAAATGGAGATCATTTAGGCTGAAAACGTTATAACGTTTTCAGTATTACGTATTTACAGTATTTTGAGATTTTACATCCTCCGCCTTTTGAACTCGGTCTGCTGTTTCTGTGACTACTGAGTACAACCAAGTCTGGCCGGTTTCTATTGCGATTTATTTTTCCATCGAAATAATAATTTGATTTGCAAATTTTCATTTTGTTAATTTAGCAAACCTACCTCTTCGGGGATAACAGGCGTGATGTTACGTTACGTTAATTTAGCACGATAACATAAACACCATCAAACGTAATAATATATATAACTTGACGCTGAATCGGCTAGATGACGATCTGCGAAAAACTGCAGACAGGAGCTGGATGCGGCAAGCCGAGGACAG
>DWTO01001975.1:0-14921 GCA_018244755.1 Jemadia pseudognetus
TCTCAGTTATAAATAAACAAACACCTTTAAAGCGTTTTTGGCAGGACTGTCAGTATTTGTGTGTTCAGGTTGGTATTCGAAGTTGGACGTGATAACATCGTGTCTGAGATCAATCGATTCGATTGTGATAATAAAAGAGAAATTACGCAGATCTATAATATACATAACTTAATTCGAAAGAGCCTTTCACTTGTCGGTATAGAACTACTTAATGTTATGTAATGTCATCATACGTCGTTGTGTTATCAGTTTTTTAATTACGCAGCAATGAATCTCACATCGATCCGACAATGAACTAAGTGACTTGTTCCAAATTTGCTATCAATGTATACATTGTGAAAATTTATATACGTGTAGATAGCATTTCATTATTTCGTGTTCCTAATAACTGTCGAATGTTGACAAGACCATTTACTCCAACCTAACAGCACTTTGCGAGTGAAATATAGTGAACATTTGTAATCCGCCGTTATATTTTGTTGAAGATAAAAATTAAAATGGCATACGTTCATGTCGCGTCCTTGAGTGACGGCAGATCGCCCCAGTCACGAGGACGGCAGACGGCATTTGAATACTTAATGCGACAGCAAGTAGGACAAACGAAGCGTTTGTGGGCAGCCGCGCGTGTTTATCCCCGCAATTATCTGTGTCAGGCTTTGCATTTTACAAATTGTTGTTGAAAGCTCTGACGCGGAATACGGTAGATTCTATTTTAAACTAGCAATATCGGCTGTATCAGAGTTTTGAAGGCTCGCCGCTATAGTAGTGAAGATCTAAAAACCTGCTGCTAATCCATATCGAAACAGCAGCTACTGGACAGCTTACAGCTTAGGACCCGTATACATCACACATGAGGCATTCCATACAATATATTACTTATAGGTTAATATAGAGGATACAACTTATTATTATATACCAGCAGTCAGAAACCTTGTTATACCATCAATCCCTGTAACTTTAATTGTTATACAAGGAATATTTCGGAAATATGAAAATGCGTGCTCGTAAATGCTAAACAACCCTTGTCCAGCGGCGATGTTGCCGCGCTCCTCAGTAATGTACCTGCCATATCGGTAATAATGATAATAGTTGTGGCTGTTATACTAAAAACTTTACAGCACTAACCACATAATATTCGTCGGTAAATAACTACTGCTCAATCGCGTTGTTTGTAAGCATCTATTAACTTAACATTCATTGTGCACTGTTGGTACGCTCAATAAAGACGTAACAAACAATTAAAACAATTTAGAACACCTCACCTGCAGGGCACTTTCTCCTATGACATTCACTTGTTATAGTTATTTAACATTCAAAAACAAAATTTCCTATTATCATATTCGAATGTTATTTTTTGTTTTAATATTTTGTTATATTTGTTGGCAAGAGAAATAGTTTATCTATAATATTCCCTATGCCAAGTATATTTATGTGTTATAAAATTATCTTCAGCGACATGCATAGGTACATTGACGTTAGAGAGTACATGTGGCACAATCGGAGTCAGTACGTCAGGTCTGCTTAAACAGTACCTACAACATGTCACCTGAGCGACCAATCAAAACTGTAATTAATCAAACGAGACCAGGCTTTCGGCAGCGATCGTCCATTCACCGCACTTTCTCCGATACGATACATGATATTACCGATTAATAGTCGAAAATCTTATTGCAAGAAACAATAGCCTCTTCAACTTTTACTTCATCTCGTTTGGCGCGGCTCGTTGTAAGTTCGAAATGCATGAGAAAAAGTTGAAAACGCCCGTATCGGTAGCCTAACTGTGTTTACAAAGTCGTGTAGCTTAGGCGATCCGTCCAAATATACAAACATGAGATTACACTTTTGTTTGCGATCAACCTAAACCACTTGCAGACGGCACGGTGTTCACCCGAAATAAATACTTAATTGAGGTCCTACACTCCACAACCTGCGAGGTCGTATTCAAATAAGAATAATATTCTTGCTGAGGTTCAATTCATATGCTAATGATTTTCGTTGATTGGTTAACAAAGGTACTAATTGCAGTGGTATTCTCCTCTCCGACAGGCTTCCAGCGCCTTCTTTTGTTTTGACATAGTATTAAACGCTACAAACAAACCTACAGACATCATATTCATGACCGCCTTCACCTAGGTAAAATTCACACAGGTATTTGACTCGACTTTTACTTCTGATATAAATCTGTACAAATCCAATAGCAACTCTACAATGAGAACTAGTTCATCCACGTCAATTGACTGACCTTGGAAAATATAAACAACTTTAAGATATTTTATCTGTCCTGTGTTCAATGCAATCGATCGCGTTTGTTGTACGTACATATTAATGACACGAACATGATAAATAGAATAGAAAAATCATTACTCCATCAGCAATACAAATTGTTAATGATAGTGACATACATTCGAACTTTAAGTATACTTACTGTACACTTAGAAATCTCACAATAATTCTACATAAATAATGTATTATTTGCTATCGATCTTCATCCGTGGTACAAGTACCACCCATCTAGACATAAAATTAATAATTAAACAATTTATATTAATGCGATTTGGTTATTATTTTATTATCGTCATGCGTTCACATATTACACGGCAATAAGTGCCATAGTAACTGCGAATAGTCACTAATCAGCAGTAAAAATAAAGACATGTAGAGATTCTTGCCAACCACGTGAATTACGTACATACTCGTATGCACACATGTCTGTATGCGTCTATGTATGGGTTATAATTACAAAACGTCAGTAATCGAAACTATTACGATTGTGTTGTAATTGGTGTCCGGTTTCTATCGGTTTTGAAGATAATAGGTTAATATTTATAAGTATAAATATCATGCAATTTTTTACTCTTTAGTATTTTAATAATAACAAATATCAGATATAAGAATAAGTGAACCTACGGTATTACCGAGATATCTAGATAACACTGAAGGGTCAGGCAAAGGATTATAGCACTCCTACTTTTCACCAATTTTGTCATACGTCTCTAGGTGACTCTATTGCCATAATGAGAACATTTTTGGACTAGGAGCAAAAATGCACATCGTTACAAAATATCGCAACCGCCTACTTGTGTTATGCCTAGGTTCGACCGAACAAGGCTGGGCTCGTTATGTCGAAACGAGGATAATAGCTTCTAGTCCATCGAAAAGGAAACAGACCTTGTGCTTGTTCACATAAATAATATTATACATACATATCTTTAAGCAGGAATCTCTTTTCTGTTTTAATTTTTTATGCTTGTTGTAATGGCTAATGACAAGTGTCAAAATTGCCATATAATTATACGTTCCATATTCTTACTGAATATGTTGCATTTTGATTTATACACGAGTGTGTAAACCTTCTGCTGTGTAGCGGCAGAAGCAGCTGCTTTCTCATGTAGCGCTCGAAGCAGAGATTAGTAATTGATTCATTCGCCATGGAATTGTATAGTATTCCTTATATGAAGAAATGGCAAGAGCCTAATCAGCATATTGTATGCACCCCGTCGTTACGCTGCGCCGGCTATGAAGTGATTGCACTCGTACCTTTCTTCCACGTGTTCCGTTGAGCTGCGTGCTGCTTACAAAATCTTTTTAAAACTACCAACTTCCTATTTATAAAATGTCGAATGAAGATATTAGTGTAATGCTGCATCTACATATCAATAACGTCATTATTACTATTAAATTGAGTAAATCTAAATACCCTATAACTAAACTATTGAAGTATACATTATGGACTGTAATAAAAGTTATACTTTAATAAATCGTTATCAAAATTATATCATACGATTCGTAATAGTAAACCATATCCTACCTTTACATGTATGTAAAATAAATATAATACAGTTACCACTTACCTGCAATAGAACTGCATTGGTCGTCGTGGTTTATAGGTCTTCTCCTAACTCCCTCGAATGCAAACGTCGTGTTTTGGACGCCATAACGTTGGAACTTGGAGAAAGAACATTCAATAATTTGTTACAACTGTTGTTTCTCATGTCACAACCTCCGGCTCATAGTCCCATTGTTCTCTATACGCGCGAACTCTGGTGCACTCACGCATGATAACTCTGTGGGTAACGACGAGCGCGCAGTATTTTATGAGAAGACTAAGTATCTTTGAAACTGCGTACGGTATTTAATAGACCCGCTAGCTCTGACTTACCTTTCGATGCCGAATTGTTTATACATGGTAATTAGGTATATGAAGTGTGCCACCGATGGATGTATCAAGGACGGCTAGTAAATTAATAGTAGTACCTATATGTATGTATATGTAGTTTAAGTTTAAATGAAATAAATTTAATAAGTAACATTTTGTCATCTAAGTTTTTCAACACAGATTAGCTGTTCCTCGTCTGTTGTGATAAACATATAATATGAAAATATAATAAACTATAATATAATATGATCGGTGCTTTCGGCTTACCCGTATTGGACCTGGGGCGAATAAACTTGGAACGTGACATGAGTAAATCTTATCACTGATACACAGGAGATGCCATCATGCCTGTGGCCGTCATCAGTATACAATGGCAATTTCAGTATACACGTGTTTCGGAATATTATTTCGATATCATATATCTGCCTATTGAGAAGTTCAAATCCCGGGTCGGGCAATACTGGATTTTTGTAATTTAGATTTCTAGTTGTGACGTGGAGTCTGGAAATGTGCCCAGTGTATGGCAAAAAAAAAAAAAAATAGGCTCACCGCCTATTCCTTAGTTGGTCGTAACCGTAAATGATTAAACATGGAAGTGTACTACACTCCTCTGCCAACCACTTCGGGAATTACTGGCATGATGATATGCCTTGTTACTTTTCTATTATGTATATTATTATTACATGGTTGCCGAATGTTAGCACGTGGCTTGGATCAAAGGTATAGACGATGGACTTAACGATTGAGCAATGCGCAAAAACGCTCACCTTGCTTCATTTCCGAGGGCACCAGGAAATGACTACCTATTTCTATTTCTTTAAGTAACAAGTTACTGTTTAATTTTGTACAGAATTTTCGTTGGCGCTGCATAACATTCTCTTGGATTTATGATAAATCCATACCCTCAGAAATATTTTGACAATTAATCATTTCTATATACATAAATATCAGTAGGTATCGCGCCGTTGACTAATTCCGGATCTCATATTTTGTCACTATAGCCGGGTGACGTCATGATTAAAATACTGCTACCATTTTCACCAGCATAGATACTTTGCACAGATAGAAATAAGAGTTTACAATATTAAAGGCTTAAGTAATTGAAAACATTGCTCCTTAAGATGCAATTAAAGTTATGAACCTCAACGATCATACACGTTGATGTATTGCGTTATTTTTAATGCTCGTTGCAAGACGGGTGTCGGCAAGCGTAAGGTTATCTAATGATAAGTACTGGCGGCGGTCGATACTTATCGATACCGGGAAACAATTACACTTTTATCATCGCATTGTTATTGTGTCCGTTGCATAAAGGTTTTTTATTTCGTTTTATGAATTCTCCATGAACAGTTTAATAAAAGTTATTAATTCAGCTACAATCAGGATAAATATTACACAAGTATATCTATCTCCAAGTATTTAAGAGTATAGTATCTTACTGTTTATTCATCTCCTAGTACCTAAAGCTATAATAACACATAGTATGTATTTATAGTTATAATAGCAAACAGTATATCTATCTGCTAGTACTTATAGTAACACACAGTATATTTGTATCGCAATACATATAATTTATAGTAAGACAGACGCGGTCGCGGAGGCCGAGGCGAGCGAGTGATCTGAACTTGACATTAGCGTAAATGGGGAAAATTTCATCGTGGTACTTTTTATAGCGTTTCTATGGTTCATTTTATAGGAACAAACTTAAAACAAAAAAGCAATCATTTCGCAACCAAATATTAGTTTATAGTAGAGATGTTTTCATGATGATATTTAAATATTATTTTACCTCTGAGTGATGTAAAGCACAAAAAGCGTAGGCACCGAGCTAGAATGGCAGCGAAGATCTTGGTTCTTGATATCGTAAAAATATTTCACGGAGTTTTTGTGTTTATTCGATAACGCCGTTTGACGTCGCGTAAATAAAAACCTGTTTGAAAACTCCACGTGTTTTTGACGCGCTTTATACAGTGACTTCATATTTTTACATTTAGTTCGCTTTGATTTTTCTAAAGCGTTTGGACAAAAAATGTAAGTAGGTATAGTAATTTCGAGAAGCATTACGTTACAAAATACTGTTACCTAAACTAATAGTTCAGGAAAAAAGCGTCTGCGGAATATGTGAGTACGATCAAATCTTGGATCAATTGTTTCAGAATTATTTTTAATAAAAGTAACAAATGTACGGACAGAATTCACAAGCGGCCAATTCGAGCTATGGATATCTGCATACAACAAATACGACCCTCAGCGTTGGTTTTTAATAAGTCCGTTCGTTCGTATTGACATTATAAGACACATCAGTCCGGTTCGTAGTTGTTTGTCGTGCTAAAAGATGGTCACAAATGCGTTACCACTTTGAAAAATGAGATGGACGCAACTTGCACTGCATCGGTCAACCAAACTATTCGGTACTAAAAATAAATATGCACTAACGGGATATCGGCAGGAGCACCCCGGACTACCCATGCTCATAATATAATTCACTACCTAACTATAAAGTTTTCAATGGAAAATTTCGCTTTTATGTTTGAGCCTAATCGTCATATGACTATATGCGTAAATAAAGCAACATAAAAAAATATCAATAAACTGTGCGAAACATTATGAAAAATTACAAAGTAAGCTAGGTACATAGATTTATCTGACTGATTTCATTATGTTCCTCTTTATCGATGTTCCTGAGTCATAACATATGACGTATCAATTATCGTATTGATAGAACATTACTGCAGTTAGCGAATCATCTGATTCGTTCGCATTCATCGTACGAAAGGCAGCACCAAGCCCTGCATTTTTACATTGGCCGCAGTTAATAAACTACTAATCTAAAGAAACGTACATAATGTAATCAGCTCTTAACATTCTAAGTAATTAAGGTGAACGTGTAACTGTAGCCGGAGACGCTGAAACTGTAAGGCCGCATACTGTGCGATAGTTGAGTGCATACCGCAAGATGCTCGGAGCTGGCGCGGCGTCGTGTGTCATAATTCTATTTATCTAATTGTATTACGTTCATTGCATGAGCCCGTTACAGTAGCGGTGCCATTGTGGATTGGCGTTTGTAGTACACACGCGCTTCATTCTAATAGCGTAGATAGCCTAAATGAATAGCTGGAAATGGTGTTGACGGGTTTTACTTATGGGGATTTTTTATGCCTTCAGATTCACGAAATGGTTGAATAGGTTGGAAAAAATTGTTTTAAATGTAACATCACGCCTCTAATTCCAGAAGAGATAGGCAGAAGATTGTAGTGGGTACACTCCCACATTTTACCAGTTACCTTTACGTTTACGTCTACTCTGGAATAGGCGGTGGAAGAAAATATTTTAGGCGTGTGTTATTAGCTAATATTGTTGTAAATAAGAAGGCTTAACAGCTATATATACGGCACGCACACGCACATGAGCTATAGCGACGGTGAGAAATTTCTAGGTAAAAGTAATGGATGGTAATGGGGTTATTTGCCACAGCTTCCTGTACGCTGCGCCGGTGACGTACTGTGCGTAACGAGTGACAAGGTTTCTTAACGGTATTCCCCTTGCCGTGAGACAAATTGTGGGATTCCATTGGGTTACGAATCGTTTTTATGCGCATGAACATGATGCGGTAAATTTTGAAGTGAAAAACATTTATCGTTAAGTAGGGTATATCCTGTTTGAGAGATCGATCTGCAGCCATGAATATTAAACAATATTCTTGTTATTTCATAATTAGTCTTACAATAATTGGTTTCTAGTACTATTCACAGCCCGATCTATAGCCTGCTGTTAGGTAATACGGCTATTGTTCGCATTAAAATAATCCTTTGTTACTTGGATTTCAATTGGTCGCGGAAAATTGTCGAACAATGACGGCCGCGCGCGAGTCGATGAGTTCGTGTGATGAATGATCGCTTTTTTGTCATCGCGTTCGCGATCACCTTTGTAGGCAGTAACGAAGACGTCAAGTCCACTTTGTTGGCATACCTGCATCATTCTGTGTGTAAAAAATTATATAGGTAGGTACAATTCTCAGAAAGAATAAGGATACTTATTTACTCCGATCGTATCATCATCTGCCATTGCAGCGATAACAGTAAAGTTGTGCAACTAGAGAAAATATACAGTTCCCCTTTCCCAATAATATGCAGTCTCTCAGTCAGAATTATATAGGTACTATAATATTCCGGTCTAAAGAGCGCACTCTCTTCGTCATTATGTCTATGAACAAGAAATTCCATAAAAACTCCAATTCACGTTTTTAGAACCGGGTAGATTAACAATGTTTTGAATAACTCTTCATTAGCCACGTAATATATATATTTATCTGCCGACCGCTAGCTGTTCGCTGGGCATTCAGACACTGCTTATCGAATAATCTTGCTATTTCACCGACTATCTTATCTACGAAGACCACAAACAAATGTTTTTGTAACAAAACGTAATAGAGGTACTTATTAATTAACTTCTTTGTGCAGTGAATGCCAGTAAGATCATTACATTTAGTAGATTATATTTATATTATATTTATCATTATATTTGTTATATTTAATCATTATATTTAATAAAGTATTAGAATTTGTCATGATATAATGTATATGCCCTATATTTAAGAACGTATAAGTGAGAAATGTAACAAATTAGCCATGGACAGCGTTTCAAGTTTACGTTTAGAGACAGCCATCACCGTCGGCGGTGAAGCTACTTTTATAAACAAGCTATATAAAGCTATACTTTTATAGTACGAGATTTATTCAGGCATAAAATTTATCACATAGGTATACCACAAAAAAATGTTTATCAAGCTGCGTAGTGCTTGTAATTAAACGCTATACTTCTATTTACTTATTTGCCTATCAAGCTCACTGACAAGCTATGTCCAGTGCTGGGTATGGGCCTGACCCTGCGTCGAAGGTCAACGATAGATACTGCGACCGGCTGCTCAATTTTCTTAGTTGTAAAAACTGCGTATCGCACGTACTAGTATTACACGGTTTCACCAGAGGCACCGCCGCCCGATAATTTATATTTGAAGTTGTTTTATCGTCCCTAAATAAAAAAAATACCACACGGTCACACGATAAAATATTACGCAAAAGAACACTACTTTTTTTGACATTTTCTCCAGCCCTACCGTATTTACTTGTAATTATGGAGTTATTAAGTGTAGGTACGTATAATTAAATGAAAATTTAAGTTTAACTGTGATTAAATTTTACGATTACAGGCGTGATGCTGCGTTTTTTTTTTTACGTTGCATTCACCACGACACTGCAAAGTAGATATGTAACTTATTGTTAGACGTTTATTCAATGTACATATGTATTATCTATCTGTAATGAATTGAAAAGTTTTGAATGCTAAAAATGTTTTTGGCAACTTGGATGACCTTTACAATTCATGTTTGTATAATAATGATTAAGTTTTTATATCAGTGTCAAGCAATTTCGTTTAAGTGGCTATTGTTTGTGAATAATTGAAGAGCTCGATTGTACCACGCTAGTACATTTAATGATTTCATCCTTGCTTGCTCCTCCAGCAAACTGAACAATAAACAAACAATTCCGTGACTCAAAAAAACACTTGACAAAGAATTCATTGGATAGATACATTAATTAATTATTTATTAATTAATTCTACACCTAACGCCTTAAATGTATATTGTTTGCTTTAACAATCATCTTTGCTTGTTAAAATTCAAAGCAGTGCACCGCTTTGAGGAGTGATGTGTCAGATTTTAGAATTAATGAGCAGTAGGTAATGACTTTAAGTGGAGGTACGAAGAGCACATGGAAATAATCTGCATTGAAACTGAAACGTGCTTTGAACGTGTAATATTGACTGTTCTTGATTCTGTTCAGGTCTCACGTAATTACATCTACATATTTCATTCAGAGATTGCTGAATATTCATAATTAACTATGTTTGAAGTTGCTAGAATTACCTAACAAGGGTTCGTATATAATAGCGGTTCTGGTCATTTTTGCTGCAGTATGCTATGTGGCGGTAGACAGAGGAAGGCTTGGGCACTTAACTTGCCAGGAGCAGCGTCTGAGACCTGTATCAAAAAGAACTTAAGCTCTATCAGAGCCAGGATAGAGATATCAATCAAGCGTGATGTTATGTATATATAAAGATATCAATGACCTGCCCTAATCTCGTACAAGGTCACTTGGAATCGGCTGGTTACAAGCTTAAATAAAATATTAGTATATTTGGAGTTTTCTATATGAGCACACGAAATTCTTTGTCAACATTTGTATGTATACATACGAAAATCGCACAGTTTCAATGGCTCATGGCGAGTTTAAGCTTTTTTCGTTATCTAAGTGCATATGCGTTGCTTATGATGAAATAAATTCATTGGACTCCATTTAATAAAATATGCCGTAGATTTATATTTATAATACTTGCACAATAGGTAAATAATGCAACTCTAATAGCTTGACAGTAGATAATGTACCTACTGTAAAATAAAAAACAAAAGTTTTAGTAAGCATTTGCGAAGATAAAATTGTTATAACAATATTTAATAAAACTCTACTGACTGCCTCGTTACTCGTGTTGGTGGCATGCGCGACTACCGATCGGGAGGTCCTGAGTTCAAATCCCGGGTAGGGCATGATGGGATTTTTCTAATTTATACTTTCTAGTAGTGGCTCGGAGTCTGGAAATGTGCCCGATGCATGGCAATAGGCTCACAACCTATTCCATAGTGGAATGTAAACGTAACTGGTGAACCGTGGGAGTGTAATTCATTCCTCTGTCTACCTCTTCGGAAATTAAAGGCGTAATGTTACGGATTACGGATAATAAAACTCTAATAGCTTGACAGAAGATAATGAGCTGTAAAACAAATGAAATAAATTAACGTAAGTTTCACTAAGCATTTGCGAAGATAGAATTATGAGAATATTTTAAAAAAGTTAGCAAACAGAGTCTACTCATATTCAAATAGATCCAAATACTTCGCGAAGGAATTTTTCATAATGAACTTTTAGAGATCACTACTATTATTCTATTAATCAAGATATCGCCCAGTTGCCCAATACTGCGATTTTCTTGAATATGTCATTGTCATTGACGTTTCACGATAGTTATTTGTTTTTTATCTGTTCCATGTTCGTTATCTGCGGAACGTTGAGATATTCTTGAAGATTAAATTGATTAAAAATGTTTCTACATTAGCTTGGCCTCATACAATGGAACGCCCCTCTATATCAAAACTGTCGATAAATAAAACCATTATTAAAAGTAATTAAACAATAAATTTATCGACTCAGATAAAGTCAGCCTTCAATGTAATTTCAAAGTATTTTTGTGGCAGTTGAGCATACAACTTTTTCCTTGCAGTAGAGAATCATAATAGTAAAATTATGTTAAAATATGTTCAAATAGCCACAGCAGATTATGTGGCCTGTTGACGCGGCTCGTGTAAGTAATCACGTACGCAGTCAATGATTAGCTTTAGATTATCATTTTTTTACAAATATGTGATAAATTATGAGCACCTATGGACATTATATAATAAATCGACAATTTGTACCGTACCTTTTAATAAATTGTTTTGTTCTTTCTGGTTACAGTTCTGGTAATATGTAACAATAATAATAGAAACAAGGGAAATTTGTGAGAAAGAGATAAAACATTGTGTGCGATTGCGCGTACCTATGTAGTACCTATATGTTTGTTTAGTGTGGATATTCATGTGTGATCCAGTTTGGATTGCAGTCGGCGTGTATAGGGTAATATGAGAAGTGTGAATGTTGCGACATACGCGATCGGTTCAATGAAACAAATAAGGCTGCTTTTGACAACATATTTATTGCGAAAATCTTAACTACACATAAATTAACATATCTATTATGCACAATATAAATATCTATGTAATTTGTAAACGTACGAGTAGAAATTTGATTGTTGCACGTGGCTGGGCAATCGGTAATAATATTATACATTACAAAATTGTTGTTTCAATAAAATTTAAGGCAATTTCAAATCACATTGCTCGTTTGACGGAACGTATTTATATAAATAGTAATAAATATACAATAGATTGTCTCAGACTGTTCTGTGCAGTGTCGAGGCGTTTCTCTTGCTAGCTTGTTAATAAAATAACACTCGGAAAAACCTTCAAAATACGTACTCCCAAATAACTATATGTATTGCTTTTATATGTAAATAATTTTCGAGCCGAGCAATTTTACTAATAAGCGTGCAAGCTTAGTAAAGTGTCCCCGCGCTGTCGCGTATAGAATACGTTCGCCTACAACTATAACGTCGTGCGACGTTTACAACTACCAATCTCAATGTTCATCATAATAATATTTAAATACTACAAAAATTAATTTAAATTGACTATTTTATTATTATGCTAAGGATTGATAAGGTAGGTAGGTAGAGCGGACGATGGCGGGACGTCGCTGCTAAGAAATTATTAAGTTTGTTCATAATAACATAGCGAGTTATTAATCGAAATAAAAGATCGGCGCCGCTTATTGAACAATACATGAATGCCTCTAAAATAATTGGTCATTACCGTAAAACACTTACTTTTATAAAGTTTCATCAATACAAAATATAAGGCTGTTCTAGTCCTTGTGCTACACCCTACTCACCCTATTTTTATATCGTAAGGCACACACTATTTGACACTTCTACCTACAGTTAATTTTAACAGTAATATATATTTAAGTACCCACGACTATAAATTCATTGGTTAAGTACATTTTTTATATAATCCATAAATTTTTGTAATAATTTATTTTTTTATATCTGAACGACAATTTCATGTTCATAACACAGTTTCATAACATCAACAACAAACATTTGTATTGTAGGAATTAAAAGACACACAAAATTAATTATTTAAACGGTGTGTAAAACTAATATCTAAAGTTTAAATAGCTTTTAAATTCTTATCGATATGAACGGTAATTATTAATCTGCGAAAGCTCAAGTAGATAGTGACAAGACTGGAAGATATCATTTCTACATCGAGGACTGGATAAAAAGCGTATGACGGGTTCAGTTCCAGCGCTGAGCGACAAGACTACTACAATAATTCCAGAGTATTAACTAGTTTGTATGATGTGAAAGTATTTCTTAATCTTTGCAAGCAATGAATAATGCAACATGTCTGGTAATCACAGCGCGTAAGAAACGCACCGACTGAAAGTACTTATGTGGTCAGAGTCATGAGGGAAAATGATGGCCGACCGAGGCGTCAATGCACATGCCACAATGAGGAAACGAAAGGCGACGCAGGCGAAACACAATTAAAACCTCATAGCCATTCGCTAAACTGTTTCCTCTCTATCTACTAAATAACATTCAAAGTTAAATCCGACTGAATCGTACGCATGTTTCCGCTCCCCGAACACAGACCCAACGAATCAAATTAATTTTGTAATTGCCAACATCACTGCAGACGCTATAGCGGCAGTAAGGAATCCAAACTAGAAACAGATGATAATCAAGTGTGGCACAAACGCAACGCTGGGGCGATTTGCTAGTTATGAACGATTTCTTGCACCGCTCGCGTACTTTCCCACGGAGTCGATTCTTACGAACAATGATGTCTTTACGTGTGACAGACATTCGCAGTGCCATACTGTCGTGAAAGCGCCATTATTATAAAAACACCCCGAGTTTTTCAGTAGCGAATACGACATTCAACAATAGGATTACTCACACACTCAAGACGAGTTCGCATCGTGCTCGAACGCTTTCCATCCACGCGCTGGTGCGATAATTGTTGCTGCATATAACCATGGTTTGCATTGTTTACCAACTAGAGAAAATTAATCGGCGTGCAATCATTCGACAGTATGGTTACCAGTGTCTGCGTACTAATCGCGGACAAAATTCCATAGTTTTCGCGAAGGCTACTAGGTACCTATATAAAACTGTAATGAATATTAATATTATATTCATAGGATATATTCATAGGATGCAAATCGCCACGTATCTTGGGATCACCTACCGTTAGATAGTTCACCGAGTGACGTGTTTCACACATTAGCAAGCCCGCGGACGCGGAGGCCCACTCTCACGTTGTTCTGCTCGTGCAGCAATCGTTATTTACGAAACAGCTCTGACGTTACACGCCTTAGTGTTAGACACTTATCCGTTAAGCTTCCCCATAGTGTTAGGCAGCGCCTGCTTCCTGCTTTTGTTGAATAATGGACTCCCATTGCGCTATAAGCCGCGTGGAGCTAGGTGCGAGGAATTCCTGTCCCGGTCCGAGCTCGCACAGCTCGGCTAAAGACTTTGCCGGCTTTAGGCTTCCCAAGGATTCGTGCCCGGAGCTATTTCTAGGGGAAGGCGATCGCAAATCCTCATTGAGTGCTTCATACAACTCGCCTATCGATTTGGTCGGCTTTAATTTTCCAGGTAATGGGATTTCTTCGTCCTCTGACTCTGAACTGGTTTCATTATCGCTCAGCTCGATGTCAAACGGCTTCTGCTTTTTCCTCATACGCTTCAACTCGTGTTCCCTGTCTTTCATTTCTCTCAGTTCTTTTTGGATCTTTTCTTCTACTGGAATATATCCTTTCCGTACCGGTTTTCCCTCAGGCGTGCGCGTGATGACTGCCGGTGAGACTACCGGAGACACTATTGGTGCTACTGGCGATGGAGTAAAGGTAATAGGCGGTGCTAGAGCTGAAGGCGGCGTCGTGGAAACCGGCGATGTCGCTGGTAGCTTGCCTTTACTTGCGATAAATCGCTGCATGATGCCTTTAGTTCCGGTCTGAGGAGTAAACCGCCGGGTGTAGCCATT
>DWTO01001976.1:0-14916 GCA_018244755.1 Jemadia pseudognetus
TTTAAATAAGTTAATGTAACTGATGTTTCGTAGCAATTGCCCGTCAATTGGCATTGAGAGAATATTTTATATGTGCAAAATATTATATCTGATGGCATTTTTTAATTGCACTTCACTGGGAAAAATTTACCAGCGACCTGGCAACATTTATTATCTTGACATTTTGACATTTATTGAAAGTTACTGATAAAGATACTATTACAGACCAAAATAAGGACGTTTCTTTTCTTCTTTTATTTAATGAAATAAATTTAAAGGCACAACGTGGATTTGTACTGTGAGAATACTATACACCCTATTTTTTATTCATTTAATTTGTGTAAAAGTGACGGCTATCATACGACGACATATCAACGACATCAAGCGTCGAAATCACTTGGCTTTGGTTGGTTTCGTTTGTCTTCCATACAATGATACACTCTATAATAATATAGCATTACACCCACTCTCAATAATGACGACAAATAACGTATCACTAGTACCTTTTAGTTGCCAAAATTAGTAAAAACTGCACAGCTGTGTACAATCTTTTATCGCTTTATAATCCTAACCCGTAGTAAACTCGACTGTCGGCATCATGCATACTGAACTTATAAATTCATTACAAATTCATTGTTTTGTTTACGAATTGGGATAGCTTACAGCTACGTTATTGGAAAAGTACTTCCTTTATCACCAAGATGCCTCAATATCGCAATATATAAATTAAATAAGTAAAAAACACAACGAAATTACTGATGCAGCAGAAGACAACAAAACAAAAATAACAATGTATACGCCATAGCGTTCAAAAAGATTGTATTGACATAAAATGAAATAAACTATTTCTTTTTCTAATTCTGATTTTGCTTCTCTTCACTTAACGACAATTCTCTATAACACCATAAGATGCGCAGTCCCTTCAGTGTCGTTATATAGAGTTTACACTGTATTTCAAATAATAACTAAATACAACACACATGCACTTGTATAATCATAACTCATGACATGTTTACACTCATCCTGAATATAAGACTGACAATTTTGAAGCCATTTCTATATACAATTTATAAATTAGTGCAATTAGCTTGTATAAAAGCTGTGTTGGTAAAAAAATATATTTATACTCACAGTTGTCGCCGGTGGTGCGTAATGTTTTGTGTGTGTAATGTGTAAGTCTCGTGGTTACCTACATTGAAGTATTATGTAGGTACATGTTAAACTTATATTAAATTATGTGTGATCTATTTGATGTACACACATGTAATTATGAAACAGTTGATTTTAGTATACAGATATGTTCTATTAAACTACATTCTAATTGAATGAGGTGTTGAGTGACATTTTCTCAGTGTTGTTCACTCAGTGCTCTAGTAATTTTTCAATTAATACATATTCAATATTATATTTAAATCATTTTACTTAAAGTATATTGTGTATACCTTAACATTAAGCATTCTTAATCTCAATTTCCTAAAAGATAAAAGTAATACACAAAAAATAAAATAGAAAGCAAAAACTAAAATCGAGTTTAGAAATAAAATTTTATTTTGCAAAAAAAACTAAATCTACAATATTTATAATATAGCCATAAATATCTATAATACTAGTTACAAACATAAATGATAAGTTTGTTTCCATAGAAGCAGATATGGTTTCATCAGAGATATGTACGAAAGGCTACTATTTATATACTCCATTATAAAATTCAAGTATCGTTGTGTACTTGTAAGTTTCACTATATAAAATTAACAGGGCCTCCCACAATTGAAAATGTCGTCCTCTGGTGATAACTTTGACCTATTCTGTCCTAACATTCAGCATATTATATGTTATATTAAAAACAAAATTTTGTGTACATTACGAATTTTTTGTTTATTCTTATTATATATGATTACTAATACATAGTATTAATGTAGAACCGAAAACTGGTTTAAATATGGAGTTACTAAGATGTAATCATTTGTAGTTCAAAAATATTTCAATGTTATGATAGTACCTGGGTCGTGCACATATGGGCAGTAGGTCACCCAGTGTGGCTAGAATATATTTCCTGTCCATATACATATGTGCTCCTATGAAAAGTTCCGAGACTCAATAACATGATCCGTCGAAATCAGATTCATATACTCCGATGACTCAAAACAGTCTACAGCTACATACTTAATTTCAAACTATTATCACATATCGACTCATCTCTACAACTTTCGGTATTACTTTACTTATACAAGAAAAATTTCGAATGCTACTTAGAATAAAATGTATGTTACCATTTTATTTTGAGGATTAAATAGACTATAGACAATAAATATTCATTTTAAACTTCATATCCTCTAACAGAGCATGAGAAAGCGCTTCGAAAATCTGAAACTCTAGATTCTCCTCTTGTTTCATTTTCAAAACTTAAACATTCTCAGATTGAATAATTTGTAATCAGATAACCATTAACTTCTTAAGAGACAACTCGGGTTACAGTATTCTGAAATAGTTTCTTTATGTCTGTACCATGTAATGTTGTAATGTTTAATGTAATTAACTTGCGAAAAGCGTTATAATAATATTGTTGTGTAATAACACTAGGGTCAACAAGAGGTAAATGCACAGTCACAAAATAATACATCTCACCATTTAAACAACTACACTTCTATTAATAAAAATGTAACATTATTCATGAAAGGTATATATTTAATGATGTAGTGTGTGCAAAATGGCCATTTATTAAATCATCTCAGTTCAGATGAAAGTTATAATAATATGATATAAATTTATTTTAATTCAGTAGAATTTACACACAAGTCTTCACAATGAAATAAAATATTTGAATTCTGAAAATCATAAGCAGGTACCTAACAAGGACTATGCTGACCGATTGCAATGTGAATTATTATTTGTGATAGATGCAAGATTTTTACAACCCGATGATATTATGTTTTTCATCACCAAATTGTTCAACTGCATATGGATCTTTCATTGTTAAACATAAATTTGCAACTCAGATATAATTTATTGCATATCGTAATCACCTTAACTAAAAAACATTTTTAAGACAAAGAGAACCATAAGAAAATAACATTACTTAAAGTTATTAACACAGCTTATTGCTCTTGACCTCCAAATTAGTCCTAATGTAATTGTAACGAATCAGAAAGGTAAAAAAAAGGTACAAAATAAATGAATATACAAAAAGATAAGACATCTTGGTGAAAAATAATAAAAAAAATTAGGTAATAAAGCACCAACATCAATATTCACCTTATTTAATACAAGACTGTCTATGGCCAATAATCTCATATATTTTAAACTCTTCTTACTCTACACATTAGAACAAGTTGTAAGAATATTTAAGAGATAATTCTTGAGAATTGAAACTATGAATATAATTCATTGGAATTATCTTGGCATCTGACAACGGTATTTGTAAATTATTTTTTTCGCGCCAACTCAGTATACACGTAGCTGTCAAATGTCAAGCGTTATATAGCATTATTTGACAGATGCACAGATAATTCCTAGAAATTGTTGCGGCAACGCACAAATACCAGCCAGATTTACACGCATTTCTTTTATTGTAAGAACTTCAATTTAACCAGTAGAGGTGACTAGCGTACCAACTACTGCGTAAAGCCCTAATGTTGGAATAGGATGTAGTTTTGAAAATATAGATGATAAAAATGGAAACGTGTACATCTGGTGGTAGCTGTTAGGAAGATTGTATGCAGTATCATGTCGCAATCGGTCCAATACCACGAGACTGTGTGTGTGTGGTGTGGTGGTGTGTGTGGCTCCGTTGTTTACTTGAGCAGCTCGTGCGCACGCTGGTTCGCCAGCGTTATCCTCGTTTCATTCGATTCGCCCTACGATTAAGAACAGCGTTTTGTCTTTGTTGCACTCTATCATCTCGACGACTGTAGTTGTTCTGTTTATTTATACGCAAACCGGCAAATAACAAAAAGTCTTTATTTATTTTTTAATCTGTCAAACAAATAGAGGGATGGATTTTTCTGAATTATCAAACCGGGATTAATTTAACAGTCAATTTTAAAATGATAAACCAAATTAAAACTATGCAGCCAGTTTTTAAGTATAAATATACAGTATATACTCGTATTCGATACATACATTTTGATTTACACACGAATACAGTATACAGTCGTCACATTTGCAATTCATAGAGAGTTATGTAGTGATAAAGGAATGTTTGTTACTGATGAGTTCTAAGTAAGGTATGTTAGTCGCTCGGATGAGTGAACTGCGAGTTACGGATGGAGTGTGGAAGGAGGTGTTTTTGAACTGTCAGTTGGCATGTCTGGCGTCTCGCGGAACGGCGCACAGGAGGGCAAGTATCACAACACTCAATCGCTTCTACCCGCACACACTACGAAGGTATGAAAGAGACGGCATGCTGACTGGATAGAACTATGGACCCCGTTTACACATATCAAACTCTTTACCGCGATGCTTTGACACAAGTGTACAATTCTTGATAATATGTCAATTAAAAAACTGTTGACTTTGGAGATTGCATCGAAATTTTCAATAGTAACCAAATTGTCAAGAGATTGATTTGTGTAAAGCGAGTGGAATTTTGGTTTGCCAGGAAAGCGAATCGTCGAAATTTCGAAGGCCAATAAGCGAAGTAAGGAGAGATTTCGGCGACAGAGTAAGATCCCAAATCCAATTCTAAGGTGATAGGCGATTATAAAATGGTGAAAATATAACAAACGAGGCGCAGTCGAACTTCCACAGCGATGAATTCCACCGCGCCTCAGAAATATCTTACAAGGGCAGATAATTAAAAAAATGTAGTTCATAACGAACATTAGTAATTATTAATATAAATAGGACGTCTGCAATTTGCTTTAAAATATATGCATGCGTCCAGCGAGAGATTTTTTTTTTTCTATTTATTATTCGTTAAATACAATATCTGTGGAACATTTCTTTTTATTGTTTTATTTCTGACAATACGAATGTTGCAATCATCAAATTTTATAATATCTTTAAAATAAATGATCATTATCACTGAGCAAAATACCACACGTATACCAATGTCAGTATTATTTAAATTGGAATTTTATTTGGTGTGAAGACGCCACAAGTAATTGGAAGGGCGAATTAACTTGAGTCAATTCCAAATTCTATAGCAACTTTATAGACTGTCATTCTACCAATCTCTGTTCTTGATTTTTATAGGAAATTATTTGCTTTTCTTTTGTTTTTTTCTTGTAGCTCAAGAGTAGACGGTCTCCACTACTTTAGATATTATTTTTACGATTGGAAAAACTTTATTTTCGTATCTTTTTTACTGATTGATACTTCTTGATATGAAATAATTTTATTCATCGAACACGCTGTGCCCGTATCCTCGCTTCCTGCATTCACCCCTCTCCCCGGCGTACCTTGCGGTTGATGCGGTCGATCTGCCGGTTCTGGTTCTCCAGCTCGGAGCCCATGTCCAGCGCCATGTTGCGCAGATTCCCGATCATGGTGTTCACTTGGCCCATGTTCTCCTCCATCTCATCTTCGCGCGCATCATTCGTTATCCTGTGAAATATACCAGTAAAATGATTGATCGATTTGCCATAATTTCCTAAGCTACAAACCAAAGAAATAATAAATAAACCAACGCGTATATTTTAGCTTTCAAAAAACTTAACGTAATCAATCATTTAGCACGCATTATACGATACGTTTCAGAATCTATTGAAAACATTTTTGACGTTTAAATCTCATCTAGTTAACGCATCTTCTTACAATATTGATGATTGATACTTCTTATCAAACAGTCACACGTAACCTTGGGTTAACCACTGAGAGTTTAAATGTCATAATAATGACTAATAATACTACCCATTATTAAATATGGTTTGGTTCTTAATAAAAAAAATGTTATTGCGATCTGTCACTTTTGGCGGGAATCGTTTTTTTTTCTTTTTTCTTCCGCCATCGGATTCCGCCCACCTCTGCCTACCGTTCTCCCGCGACGCAGAACCTCGCTGTTACATCATCATCGCGAGGTGCCCAGTTAATTTCTGCGAGTTATACAGTTGTAAATACGCTTGATCGCGTATTACCCGGTGCGCGACCCAACGGAGCGAGGAACGAACGAGAAATTTACGAAATGCAAATAACTGTCAGAATATATTTCATACACTTCAACATGTACAGAACCATTTCACACTTCATGAACACGTATTCAAACGAGTCAGTGAATATTTCCGTGCGATTTGAAGACTGTTTTATCTCCAAGAGCTATTTCCAAAATTTCGATTATTTAAAACGTTTCATGTTATTTAATCGGCCACCCATTCAAATTCGAAAATATTCTTACACCCTTCATCGTTATCAACGCTCCCCCCCCCACGTTAATTTATTGAGATAATTTATGTATGTAAAAAACATACATATTTAAAATCAATTAATCCAACTTAGTGGTGGCAATGTTATTTGTTTTACAAAAGAAGTGTCCACCGAAGCAGACACGTGACGAAATATATACACACACACATTCTCTTAATTTCCAAGCAAATTTCACAACTCCCATAAATACATCGATAGACGCAAGCCGGGCCCCAGCGGTAACGAGTAACGCAAGACCGCAGCGGCCGTCGCTACGGCCGGGCTCGTGGCGCGCTCACCGGCCGATGTAGCCGGCCTGCGGGCCGATGCCGTTGCGCTCGTCCATGACGCGCTGCGGCTGGTTGTTGACCACCTTGCCATCGTCGTTGCCCTTCCAAGTGCCGTCGTCCTCCTTGAACGACGCTCCCCTGCGCGCATGCGACTTATGAACACACGTATGAACAAACTAAACAGTGCAGTTTGCAATTTAAAATGAGAGTGTATTCAGAAAAAGAAATTTTTACAATGCGGGGGATTCATTTTCAAAACTGAAAATACACATTTGTAACAATAATAATTGGTTATTTGAAAATAATAAAAAGTAAATATCGTGGAACACTTCTTCGTACGTTCATCTCATCCCTAACCAGAGAGAGTCTGTGTTACAGTAACCAGACCGTAGATTAAATACATATATACCTACATATAAATATATTCTTACATGAAAACTTTGTTTACACCCAAATAAAGCTCAACCACTTGTTCTCACCACACAAATATCAGTTCCGCTTGGAAATCGAACCCACCATCCCAGAGCACTACGCCGAGTTCACTAATCCCTGAACCAACAAGTCAGTATATCAAAATACGGCTGTTAAAGATAATTTTGAAGAATCCCAATTCTTATTTGACCGGTTTGTCCGTAACGGATGCAGACTCAACGAATTATTTCCAACGTACTTGTTGCAGGGCAGAACGCAGATGCCGCAGCACTTCTCCATGCCCGACAGATTCTTCTCCGCTTCGCGCATGTCCGCGTTGATCTGGTCCATGCCCTCCTCGATCCTGTCCAGTTGCTCTGCACGCACACACACACACACACCAACGTGCGCTTTAAAACCGCCCTCCAGTCGCACAATCGCAAGTGTGTTGAAGCGTCTAACATCTCAAAATCTCAATTGAATTCTCTATTCGCGAAATTCATATTAATTTAATTCCAATTAAATCCATTAATCCATGTTTATTCAAATGTAAATTCTCAACGCTCTCGACAATTACCAGGGCTAAGTGTAAGACAACAAATTGTTAGGCTATTTATCGTTGATTGAAACTATTCAATTCTATTGTCATGCAAATTTGGATTTAAACTTTTCGATATCAGCAACTCTATACCCATTAAAAGCTCTATATTGGCCTTTTTTATCATACAATTGTGTCACATTAAAATGTCTTACACCTGATCCGGTCAAAATTGATAGCTAAATTAATTTTATTTACCTTTGATTTAGATGATGTATGTGCTGAGACTAGTGATTAAAATACTATAATAATTATAATGGCTAACACTTAGAATAATAATAATAATAGTAGGAACAATAGTAATAATTTCATAAATACTAATAGTCATGCAGTCAACAGCAAGATTGAAGTAATCGTGCACAGCTGGATGCGTGGAACAAAATAACTAAACAAAACGAACAGTTGCCGCTATGTCAAATAAAAACTTCGATGTTACTAGATCGCCGGTTACATCCGCAGTTCAGCAAATGTCGGACCGGTGAGTCATTCTCGTGTTAATTATCAACTAATTTTATTAAATGATCATGAAAACGTGATGTTTACCTTTGTAAAGTATTATAATCCGTTTATTATCATTATTATCGAACTGTCAACACACGTTTCAATAGGTATTTTATAAAAAAAAACTTAATATCAAATCAATCGCCATTCAATGAGTCCATAAACAGTCTGAAGTGGCATCACGGACGCAAGCCTTACTAGGGGTTTATGGGTGATGTATAATATGACTACTGGATGCTTACCGCCCTGTTCATCCAGCATGACCAGGGTTTTCATGCCCACCTCGTGACTCTACAACACAATAATGATGTCACTATAGCTCGACAAACGAATGCGCGGGCGGTGGCGGTGGCGGGGGCGGGGGCGGCGCGCGCGCACGCCGTGCGCCCGCCTCGCGCCCGCCCCGCCACTTGTACTCAACACAACTCAAACTGACAACTGAACAGAGAACAAAACAAAAATAAAAACAGTACATGAAATGATCTCGGTGAGCCGCGACGGGCGGGCGGCCGCTGCTCCGGCGGTGGGTGTGACAATAGAACGATTGCAAACGAGCGGCAATCCGTCAAGCCAGTCCTAAATGAAATGTGAACGGTGGCGTTATAAGAATTGTATTGATAGATATAAACGGTCATCGAATGTAGTGCGGAGGAGCGAGCGGCCGCGTCGCGCCGGCGCGGGTCGCGTCCGGCTAACAGTTACAGACCTACGAAACTAACATCGAACAGTACGCTGCTAGCCATGGAGATGAAGGCGTATACCATTTAATCTATACGTCAACAGACACACTCGGTTACGCGCATTCATTTCAGTACCGCAGATATTAAGAGAAGAGAGATTCGGAAAGATAAATAAATATACCTATAAAAAGCGTTCCGGTCGATAACATCAACGGAAGAACTAAACAGATTGCGCAGCTCAATCCAAATTAAATCTTCAGCTAAAGATAGGAGTTACAGTCTTTGGCGACAATTAGCAACGAACGGCCATCGGGCTTTTCTATTTACACTATACTTTGAAAATCATCCCCATCGATACATAGATATACACACGCAACATCGAATTGAGATAAGTCGGTATTTAAGAGAAACGTCAAAGAAAAACAAAGAGAATATAACTGTTACTGCACATTCAAACACAGACGTTCTCACGTTTCGACTACCCAGTGTTCAGTTTAACTCTTACCGCCCTGGTGACTCAACATATGGAGCGCTTGCCCCCCGGCGTCCTCGCTCTATACATAAAATACAAATCAAAATAATATATCTTAGGAGAGAGATCGGGGTGTGTGGGTGGCGGGGTGCGGCGCGGGCACGGCGCGCGCGGGCGTGCGTGCGGCGGCGTGCGGAGCGCGTGCGTGCGGGCGCGGGCGCGTGCGCGTGCGCGTGCGCTAACACACACTACTCGAACAACGACATGCATGCAGTGAAGCTTGCAAGTAAAACCAGATTCAGTTTTATCTGTGCGCAGTTTCATATGATTCATGATTTTTTTGTGTGATGTCAAGAGTCGTGCGTTGAGGAGAAGCGTTTCGAATTTACTCAGCTAGTTTCATTTATTTCGGTTTCATGTGATTTAGGTAGGTTGTCAATTTAGAGTCGAGTACGGAACATCTGAAATGCAGAATGTATAACAGTATCGTAATATAGAGCCGGCTGGCGTTCCCGACATAGCACTTGCTGTAAGTTGTGCAAAGTGGTGTATTACATCTACGTTACGAATGAGACATACAAAGGCGCGGGTTGTCCGCGGCACCTCGGCGCGTTGTTCGCAAATCCGCCGGACGAGCTCTGAACGAACGCCCGCACCTTTGTATCGTATCAATAGAGGAGTAACTTTAAACATATAGCTGATACCCCCTTTACGTCTTCAAAATCGGCGAGTCCGTCTTCGCGACGGCTGAAAACCCTACGACGCTCCAACAAGTTAGCGGGTAAATAAATAAATAAAAAGAGATAAAATTGTAAGTAATTTAAGTAGTGTTGCAAATGTTGCATATCACTCACCTCCCTGGTCGTCTAGAGCGACCAGAGTACGAATGCCGGCCTCCTTGCTCTACACCAGCCGCAGAAACAAAAAGTCAGAGAGCATGTTAGTGGTGAGGGGTACAGTGGAGTGGGTGGGCGGGGTGTGGAGTACACGCGTGTCACGAGTGTACGCTCGGGGTCACATTCGGTGTCACGCCGGAGGACACCTTCGATCTATCCCATTCGTATGTTTAATCACACCAACACATATTCTTTCCATTAACGAATGCGATCTGAAGATGTCCTCCTCTCAGTTTGAACTGTGTTTGGAAGTTATGCGAAATCTGTACTGAGTTCATGGCTATATAGTAAATGGTACATTTGTACAGACAAGTAGGTATATTGGAGAAAATATAACTATCTGTAGTTAAATAAGAATATACAAAAATGTTCATATATATCGGTAAACAAAAACCATATAAACTTATATTAAATAAAAATAAATACAATATAAAATGTTATAAACAATATAATACATTAAAGAAAGTAACTATGTAAGTACTGATAATATACAATTGGTCTGTATTTGTTGTGAGAGTTGGATGAGGTGTATCTCGATATATCTGTTGGAGTACAGTGGCAGGTATTGGGGGTGTGTACACGCCCACATTTTGACAGTATTGTGAATGTTCGAGAAGGCATGAAAATCATACAACATAATAGATCACAACCTACAACAGAGAGCAGCCACTACACAGAGACTTACGATACAGAGACAACTAAAACAGGATTGAACAAACTCAAAACAGAACATGAAACAGACTAAGAGAGACTTCATATGTTGTGTTGGGATGTTTGATATTGAAGTATTCGGGTATTAACTTCTGGTTATGGAAACACTAATAGTAGAATAACATGATTCATTAAAGGTGGGATCAAAAGAACATTAAAAGAGAACCAGAGAGGAAGTAGAACTGTTAAAAGGTGCGTAGGAAGTGATGCCTCGGGGGCAGATTAGAATTGAAGAGAAGATGGCGTTCACAGGGGTATTAATTTCGAAAGCAGGCCCAAGCACAACGGAACAGACTAGTTGAATAGGAAAGCGCACATATTAGAGACAATGTACTGGCTAAGGATTGTTAATTTATGTCATTCTGTTAGGGGGTCGGGGGATTTGGATATATTCTATGATGGCTTCATGCTATGGAACCAAAAACAGAGCACGGGACAAAAGTAATTGGGCGCCGACAGTTAATAGCTTTAGTGACAGTTGTTGTTTGTTCTGAACGGAAAGCAAATAAACTTTTTCAAACAATTACCAATAAGTAACAATTAACTGTCAACACCAATGGCTGGGGCACTTGAATTTGCTCACATAAAATGTACATCACTACAAACAACATAAAGGACTATTGAGACTGCTAACGTTTGGATACAAAAAAGACACTTATCATGCAACACCCATATGTATGGTTAAATTAAAAATAAAACATCAATGGTATATACCGCAAAGGATATGAAAACAGAAAACATAAACATATAGGAAACATCATAACCGGACAGCTACAATAGATACATACACATCGAATATATAACATTAATATTAGCCACACCGATACACAAGAGCCAGGGATAGCACAGGCTGCACCCTAAGGGGTCGGGGGGGACGGGCATTGGAGATCAAACCGAGCTTGGGGCTATCCAGGACACTTCCGCTATACCCCTCACTCCCTCGCATCGAGAACACCTCTCTCACAGATGATCACAAATAATCACAAATAACCAACGGAATAACTAAACATAAATATACTTAAAACTATGAGGGTAGGGGAGGGGGGGAACTTAAAAGTTACTCAAACAGAAATACATCAACATTATATGCGAGTCCGCACAATTGTCTTAACTCATTGACAATAATATGATATTGTTCTCCTGTATTCTGTATGCTTGTAAAATTAATAGGACACTTTATATTAAAATAAATAGCCATTAAGATGGGGACATATTATATATAGTTTTTTTTTACTATTCATAATCATATATGTTAATTTAAATTTATACTGCTTCCATAATAATTCTATAGTTTTTGTTCAATAGCAGACTTTAACTGGGAGGTATTCTCGAAAATAACTTTATTAATTATCATACTCCCATTGACATTCTTAAAATTATGTTATTATTTGAACTGTCATAAATTAAGATCTACTTTTTAAATTCCAATCCATTAACCTCCTATCAATCAACCTCAATGAACGAATATTCATTCAATCAATCAAATTCAATGAATGAAAAATCCAATATAATCAAGCTTCTACTAAATCTCAATATTAATTTGCTTTAATAAATTTATCTTCTAAAACTTAGTGTTCATCTTGAAGATGTTAATTTATGACGGTTCGAACAGTGAAACCACAATATACTTCTAGTAATACGTCGGTAGTACAATACGCGTGCTTACCTCTTCGCATAGCTGCATCATACGCCGAGTAGATTCCAGCGACTGGAATTATAATAATTAGAACATATAAAAAATACTGCCTAAGGTGTCAACTTTACAAAGTGTGCATATATGTATATAATAAAATTGAATGCCTAATATTATGATTATGATTATTGACTGTGCTCTTAATTCATTATAGTTTATTCAGATCACTATGTAGTTATTTATTAATTACATGATTTCTTAATTCATAAAATACCAAAAATATTAGTGAGTAAATTAAGTTTTATTGACAAAAATAATTAAAAGGAACAGATTTATTTTCTGTTTGCAACTTGAATTAGGGCTCATTAGACTTAGATTACCAAGGGTGATAGTTCTAAAGACAACACACAGATAATTGTGATAAAATGTAATTTTCAAATATAAGTTACTTAAGAGAAGTCGAAAGAGGTGTTAATCTCTAAATAATATTCCAGATACATCCAGATTGTTGTTTAGGCTGTAGGCTGTCGAGTTAATTACTCAGGTCAAACATGAAACACCACCGCCAATACCGACCTCGTCAGTGACCTGACCAGCGCGCATCTGGAGCTGCTCCAGCTCGCTACGTGGCACCTGGCCATTCTCGGCGGGCGGTGCGGCTGAAGGCATCCTGAAACAATTCGCATAACGAATTAAACTCACTCCCAAACTGGCTGCAAGTGTACATAGTATATATATGGATATAAAGATGATACGTAAAGTGTGAACAATAAATAACACGAATAATATCAATTTATAATAATTATTTATTATTATTACATGGTTCCATAACATCCGTTATGGGATAAGCAGTGAGCACCGAGTGCCGAGTGTCTCCGTCCTCAAGGACCTGACGTGATTCTCCTGCATTCATCACTCTCTTGACAAGATTTACTTATCACGTATCCGTGTTGCAACCAAATTGATTGTCATTGCGTAACATACAGTAATTTACGTGTTTATAAATGTACAGTCGATAGCTTCATTCAATTCATCCAGGTTGGCTTTGTGGACAGAAAGCCTAGTAGTGAAAAACACGTGGCTAGTAAGCGTTGCAAGCGTTTCTGACTCGTCCGCTTCGCTATTTGACCGGATTTACTAAAAGGCTTCGTTGTATAAATAAAACAAAGCGACATTAAACTGGAATTATTAAAATGGCACATCTAAAACGAATATAATTTATAAAAAAATGCTGGTTAATTTCGTCTCAGGTTAACACTTAGATTTACGGAACCCGTCAATTTGACGGAATTCAAACTTTGAAATGAAATGTCTTGAAAACCGTTTGATCGATTGCAACCGTTTTACACCATTAATTAATCATTTCATTCAAATATCTAGGGAAGGAACATTCCTTCCCTAGATATGGTTGTATAGTGTTGGCAGACATCTGCCAACCTCCATAAAACGAATACAAATGTCACACAAATACAATTCCAGATACAAATTTTAAGTATCAGTAAACAGCCATTTTATTCGTAATTAAAGCAGCCGTCAAGTGCGGCCGCTCATGTCGGCCTTCGGCTCACCTTGCCATTGTCTGCATAATTAGCGAACCGACCCGCGATATTAATTAGTGAAGTTACAGCGGCTGGAAGCTTCGTCAAGTTTATATACTACAAATTTTAGATATACACAGACATTAATATGTCTCCTTAAATGAACCATAACTTATTAAATATTATAAAGGCCGACATAATGGTTAATTATAGCTTTGTCCATTCGATTCAGGCTGAGTAAAATATAATACAATATAAAAACACTTTATTGCATACAAAGAAGAATAAAAAAACTCAAAATACAACGCTAGTAACAACAGGCGGTCTTATCGCTAATAGTGCGATCTCTTTCAGACAACCTAAAGTTTAGAAGTTGATTAAATGGAAAAGAATGATAAGTGGACGAGGCGTGCGAAATTATTTAAAACATAACACATGAAAAACGTATATTTGAAAAACAACGAAATTTGAATGTTACAAAAAACCATCACAGTAAGTAGAGAAATGTTGAAGCGTACAGAAAAGGTATTTTGTGTGTGACCAAAGAGATAATGTTGAATAATAATACGTGGAATGCTGACAATAGTAATACGCTGACAATCTGTAAGCACCTCCTGTGTTGAACTTCCAATGAATGGTCTGTATCTGTCACCGCTGGAAGGTCTAGAGCAGACGATTCCTCTTACCACGTACATATATTTTAAAACGTAAAACGTAACTTCACGCCTGTAATCCCCGAAGAGGTAGGCAGAGACACTACAATATTTTCCAATTTAGATTTTCTAGTAGTGGTTCGGAGTCTGGATATGTGCCCGATGCGTGGCAATAGGCTCACCACCTATTCCATAGTGGGACGTAAACGTAACTG
>DWTO01001977.1:0-14916 GCA_018244755.1 Jemadia pseudognetus
TAGTAAATGTTAGTATATAGTAAATGTTAATATATAGTAAATGTTAGTATATAGTAAATGTTAGTATATAGTAAATGTTAGTATATAGTAAATGTTAATATATAGTAAATGTTAGTATATAGTAAATGTTAGTATATAGTAAATGATATAGTAAATAGTAAATGTTGACCTTAATGGCCTTCACACTTTTAGTGCGTTTTGTGGCGAGCCCAAGTAGCTCCGCCTGGAAGAATTATTTTGTTTCTTTTCCAATCCTTTTATCGTTCCACTGTTGGAGACGGGTCTCCTCTCAAAATGAGAAGATTAAGGCGTAATCTTGCCTTGGCCATAGTAATGCCTTATACAGGGTTAAAGTGGTTAAAAAATATCAGTCCTAAATTCAAGTATATTTTTTGTACTATATGAAGTACTTAATGGTTAGTCTAAAAGACCTGTAGGTCTAGGGCTGGATAGCTTACTTAGCGTAATAATCCTTAAGATTGATAAGAGTAAAGGGATTTTTCGATACCACGCTCTTAAATAACTACCCTTCTAGTTATTTCTTTTGCTGCATCGATGTTCTTTATCTACACGCGCGTATGATTTATTCATTGATTTTTAGTTTCATCTAATTGAAATGTTTTATTGAAATCTCAAGCCGTCCGTCAGAGTACCGTACTTAAGGACGTTCGCGACTCAATAACGACATCTTTAAAACATTTTATGATCAATTTATCTGCGACTTAAACTGCACTTGGAACACATCAATCACACCACTTAACGTCAACGTTACCGACTTTATAAATGCTAATTGATGAAACACAAAAAGTGAGGGATGAATCGTTATTTATCAAGAAAAAAAAAGGAATAAAAGAAATCGCAAAGGGCTCGCAGTCGAAGCTAACGCTTTAAAATCGTCGATGTGTAATAAAATAGATTGAATATCTTTGGCATTTTTTAAACAGCTGTGAATAAGACAACGGAAAAAATATCTACCGCCCGAGTAACGAAATTTACATCGCGACGCCTTCATCTCGCCGCGCATTCGAATAACAAGCGAACTCATAATTTACAACCAGCCAACCTCATTAGTATACGACTGTACCAGGCGTACCTTCCAAAGACGCCGCAACAAAGCGCTGACATTCATATTTTAACGCTCAACGTGACCACGAAACCGCTAGATGTCGTCCACTAATTTTACGCCCAATCGACATCGATAAAAATTAATACATCAGTTGAATCGAGTCCACCGTATTTCAGTGATCCATAAGCAAAAAGCGACTCAAACAATCTGACCATTCGCTCAATATTCTACTATTCGAAAAAAGGACATAGAGACATTTTTCGTTTGAACTTTTTGCGCTCGGCTGCACGAACGTAGTCAGGGTGACCATCCAGGCTAATGGAATTCGAAACGGACCAGCTTATTGGATGGGTGCTCGTTTTTTTAATCGAATATCGATGTTCGCGTCGGTTCTCACAGAGGATGAAGACATAAAAATTTTGGAAGTCGGCGCGGCGAATCAAAACGGACCACATGCAATATTTTCGTGGGGTTTTCGGAATCGTGTCATTTTCTTGTTTTGTGTTGGGTGTTCGCTAAATTGGTGGTCTCACACGCCTCTCGGATCAACCTATTATTTTAGGCCAAATCACCCGCCTCGAACCGCGAAAGGAGCGTGATCAACAAATCAAGATGTTTTGCGCCTTTTTTCTTACCAAAAAACGTGTTTGTTTTCGAGAGGTGTAAATATTATGGAGATTCGCGGCTGAAATAATACCGACGATGAGAAATAAACTTTATTAACGTTGATTAATAACTAAATAATCATCAAAACATAATTGGCTTGTTTGAGTTAGGTAGATACTTTGTAACATCTTGCCCACGAAGTTTATTTTCCAATTTTTTTTATTTTCGATTCGGATCCAATCAACGACATTTATCATTTACTGACATACAATTTGCTTTTGCATAAAGTTTCCAATATATATGTTAAGTAATCGTGCATTAATCGAGTAGGATTTCCTCGAAAACGTTCTCGCACAATGAAGTATCATAGCACCCTATAAAGGATCGTTTAGTGCACCGCGTTGCCATAAATACGTTTACGATATAAGTAATTTGCGGTAAGCAACAGATAATGAAGAGGTCGATAAAATTCGTCGGTGATACGTCTTACATCCCCAACCCGTATGCCCAGCGTGTGGATTATGGATATAACCCCCTATGTCCAGCAGTGGACTGCAATAGGTTAAAGATGATATATATTTTATTCTGTTAGTTAACGAATAGCCTGTCAGTTCAATGTTTTATGAACCTAGCCTGGCTTCAGCCGCGGGATCTGCGTCATTTGACCGTGGGTATAAGTTGACCCGAAATATTATGATATTTCAAAAAGTTACTTACAAAACTTATGATTCTGGTTATGATAGTTCGGTTTGGTATCAATTGTCGCGTGCATAAATCCCAAGTAATTCATTCTTTAATTCACATTGTGTAGAAATATATCCTGTGTTCTCTCTTTAATTATGTCAGCAAATGTAGCCATGTAATGAAGTTTTTATTACTGAACTCAGACAAAATGGAATGAATTTTATCTAAATTTGTTTTACATCTTAAATGATGATTGAAAATATAGCTTGCTTTGGTTGAAGTGCTTACAATGTGGATGTTATATTCTAATTTTATGCCTAATGGGGTGCATAGGATGATCTTAACCTTAGGACTTTAATACTTCTAGAAGACTCGTATTCAATAGTGGAACAATAAAATAAATTGATCTTGGTGAGGAGAATGCTAGTACAACCACGGGAACCACAAATCATTTGAAGAAGTATATGATTGTATCCCGATCTAATTGAGTCTATAAATTTGAATCTGTATATGCGTTGTTGTCACAAATTTTGTCGTTAATGGGACGGGCGCCCCAAACTCACAATCGCCTCCCGCGAAATACTCGTAAATGACAAGAGAGACTATTTATTTATCGCCTCCAGCGCTAAATGACCACTTTATATTCAAACTGGTCCCAACCGTTGACATCTCAATCTGCTGATATTATTGGCTAAACATATTTACCTCAGTGTCACGCATGGAGCGCGCCAATAAACCAATGTTTTTTCGATCATTGGTGGGTGTACATTTATTACTAACCGGTATGACTGAGGAGAAGAAACTGCAATCTATGAAAACTGCATTTAAATATAAATAAGTTTAATTTATTATAATTAAATGTGTAACCTATTTAATACTATTTATTGTAATTTAACGGAAGAAAAAAGTTGTTGTGTAAGTTTGTTTCTAATACTTTATTTTAAAGCTCCTATTAATTTCTTAATTGAAAATTGATTGAAAGTGGTTTTAATTTAATTTGAACCCAGGACATCTCGATCGGGAGTCGCATTTGCAAACAACACGACTAACAAGATATTCAATTATTATATACAATACATATTAACAAATTAAATACTTTACATTATTTGAATAACTATGAATCCAATATGTATATAAAACATATTATATTATTTATGCATCGGCTGTATAGACTAACAAAGTTGGTCAAACAATTCGTTTCAATGTGTGCTATCGACGGAACACATGATTTGTTGGAATATAAAAGAGACTTTATTTTATCTTTATTAGCGGTTCCGTGACGGGAATTCTGTTCGAATTTTTTTCCTAATTAAATGTCAGACGTTTGTGGTGGTTCAGATTATAAAATAGTCGCTACCGACTCGTACGTCACCGCAGACTTAATGCTCGGAGACAGATGCTGAATGTTTAATGTGTTGGAATTAATTTCAGTTCTTTATCAATCATGCCGATTAGGAGACGGTAATAAAATACTTTAGGTTGTGTTATAAAATTTTATGTCCGAACGTTCTTATAGGTACATAGAAACATGTCACCTTTAGGTGACCTTGAAATTTAAAAGGTATGTCATTTCGTACGGGTGCGGGAAGTTTTGAGTAATATTATAAAATACGAAATTAGCCCTATTTGTCAGGTGTGTAATAAGGGAAAAAGGATTGTGCGGGAATTGCACAGGTTTTTAGGTCAGAAGTGTTATATGATCTGTTAATCTTTCTTATCTTTTGTTACAGGTTTGGAGTACTTAAGCGCCGCCAGAAGCTTACATCCTGAACTCCACGCGGGCAGTACCTTGGCAAGTCAAGATTTCCAACTGAGTTTAGAAGGTAACTTATTTTTAATTTATCATAATTACTATTGTAACTTCACGCCAGTTCGCTTAAAGGATAGGTAGTAAACACCAAGTGCCATATACGAGTATCTCTATCATTGCAAACCTAACAAGCTTCGCTTCTTCTACAAATCTACGCTCATTACTCTCTTCAATTAATACGCTGTACATTCATTTTATACGCAGTATATTAATTTTATACGCGATATATTTTAGTAGATTTTTTCGCAAGTGTTATATAAATGAATGCAGCGTTGAAATGTTTAAAGTCTTAATTAACGGTCATTACGTCATTCGTTATGTACGTGAGATCTTTATAAGAGATTGTAATCTCTCATATTAACAAGTTAATTATTTAAAACGACTGTAGAAGTAGATTTTCACGTTATATTAAATGATTTAAATTTTTTTTATCTTCATACCTGTGTTCCTCAAGTGGGTAGGCAGAGAGGTGTGTTATATTGAAGTTAATAATATCATCATTGTCATCATCATAATCAGTCTCTCATAATCCTCTTTTGGACATACTACGATGTACAAATAATAAATTTGTTTGTTAACCCTCAGTTGGGCAGCGTGGCAGACTATGCCCTTAACTTTTGTTATCTTAATCGGAGACTCGTGTTCAACAGTGAGAACATCGCAGAATTTATAATCATAATAATGATGATTAAATAATTGAAATTGTTCTGATATGAAACAAGTTGCGAATCCAGCATATCAAGCTTAATAATCTCTTGGCAATTTCCAGGGTCAAGGATAGCCTCACCGACCAGGTTAAGATTGTCGGGGGGCGCTATCGGCGCGTCGGCTAACCGCAAGCGTGCCGTGTCCTGGAGCCCCTACTCCGCGGAGTCGCTAGACCTGGCGGCTGTGATCAGAGCGTCGCCCGCTAGTTTAGCCGTGAGAGCACCCTCCGCGGCCTCCACCGGCAGCTATGGCCACCTCAGTGCTGGTAAGATATTTGTATGGATACCCAAAATCAATTTAAAGAAGGTACTGGAACTTCGTGTTGGAATTTTGTCTCTCATGTGAAGCTATATTTCGACATGCCATTTGATTTATTTCCGTTGTCAAAGTCGTATTTGTATTAGCATTCTGTGTTGAATGTTTAAATCAAT
The DNA here is from genome assembly GCA_018244755.1 of Jemadia pseudognetus. Lineage (NCBI taxonomy): Eukaryota > Metazoa > Arthropoda > Insecta > Lepidoptera > Hesperiidae > Jemadia > Jemadia pseudognetus. Next base: position 5,306 of record DWTO01001977.1, read on the forward strand.
ATCATAGGAGATCGATACATAATGCGTTCGTTACGCACTCCCAATTTAGCTGTGCTTAACCTTGAATAGAAAAGTGGAATTATGGAATAAATGAGAACGTATTTTATTGAGCATTCACTTATATTTATTTCCTTTTTTTTATTTCAGGTGCGATATCTCCAGCCCTGTCCCTTTCGCACGCGTCGCTGGCGCAGCAACTGTTGGCGCGCGGAGGGGTCGTGGGGGGCAGTGGGGTCCTGGCCGGCGGTGTCTTGCTGGATCCAGCTCATCAGCAAGCGGCAGCTGCCGCCGCTCACCACGCCGCCCACGCTCACCTTGTTGCCGGAATCCACAGGTTTGTCATAAAATAGACCTCTCTGGAGAATAATTTCCTTGTTTCTCGTAAATCGTGTTATTAATAATAGAATCAGTTTTCTGAAGCAAATATTCTCCGTGCGGTGTTTCCAGATCTCATATATCATCACCAACCCAGCTGTTGATAGGCGCGCCAGTTGATGTCAGACCAGGGCTGGGCTTGGATGGAACGCCCCCCCAGCATCTGCAACAACCACCTCAGCAGCCCGAAATCACCAGCGTCATGGAAGCGGATAGGTAAGCTTACCGAGATTTTCCTTTTCGAAAACCGAAAAGATTCTTAATTTTTAGATTTAAAAAAATATTTTGTTATTATTGCTATAGTATCTTTTGTACTTTTAAGCAGGCGTTTTTAAAAGCTACGTTAAAAATCGATAAATTTCTTACCAACAATAATGTGGAAATGTTTGGTGAAATTTTTACTTATGTATGATCCTTCCATGGTGTTGTAAAACTAGTTATTGTAACTTTTGAGAAATGTTAATAAAAATGATTGAATTTTAATACATTAATAAGCATAAGTACCTTTGTTATTTAATGAGCAATATATTTGATATTTAGATTGGCATAAAATATTTTAGTTTGAAAAACGGTTCTGTTCATAAAAACGATATACAGTAAGGGATGTTTTAAGCAAAATGCAATTCAATTATATGAAGGCACGCGTGATAGTTAAAATGTCGTTTTCCACGAACTAACGTCTCAAATTGAATGCCAGCGCGTCCGCTGCCCTAACTCACCGCAAGTCTCCGCAAGGCTTGATGATCCATCGGGACAGTCTCCATAGCAACAAGCCGCTGTCCGCAGCAGCCGAGAGCACAGTCCACGACGGTCTGGACTCCAAAGACGAGCCCGGCGATTTCATCGAGACCAATTGTCATTGGGTAAGGAGTTTTGTACGTAGCATCACGCCCGTAATCCTCTAAGAGCTAGGCAGAGGAATGTAGAACACTCCCACGTTTCACCAGTTACGTTTACGTCCCACTATGGAATAGATGGTGAGCCTATTGCCATGCACCGGGCGCAAATCCAGACTCCGAGCCACTTCTAGACAATTTAAATTGGAAAAATTCTGAAGTGCCCGACCCGGGAATCGAACACAGGACCTCCTGATCGGCAATCGCACAACCAACACGACCAACGAGACAGTACTCTAAGTAACTTTTAGTAAACTAAAACATTAGGATGGAAAGATTGATCTGAGTTTATATTGAGTTCCAATTTAATAAAGAGCATTTAGGATTTAACGAACGTTCTCTTTTCTCTCATTGTCAGTCATTTAAGTTTACATCATCCCACCCACAATAAACCCAAACCAATCCTCCAAGGCTATAGGTGTGAAGCGTTTTATTTAATGAACAAAAACCAACCCCACAAATTAATCTGTTTATCGTTAATCATCTAAAACGTTCACTAAACCACCCCTTCCCCATTTCGCGGCCCCAAAAACTTTTTCAATACACCTTAATATCCGCTCGGGTGGTAATTAGCAGACGGCTGACAGAGCGGCGACAGCCCCAAACACAACGTTATACAAGTCATTGTTACTAACGGTATAAGTTATAAGCGACATGTAATTCTAATATATTAACATAGCTAACGTAACATTGCGCTGATATTCCACTGAAGAGGTGGGCAGAGGAGTGCAGCACTCCCGCGGTTCACTAGTTATTGTTATTATGTATAAATCTATTTGAATAATTACAATCATTGAGTCTGATATTCTTGCACTGTCGGGCGTGTCGGTCTCCGAATAAAACGAGTTAATTATTACATTCCCCTGCCTACCCGTTCGTGGAGATGTTATTTTTTAATATCATTTCTCTCCATACATAACATTATAAATTAACCAATCATCATCATAAGCCTGTCTAAGCCCACTGCTGGACATAACCCTTTCCTGGAGGATGTTTTCCTATAACCCCCGCGCTGGTCATACCGGTAAGGGATCACAGAACACGATTTGTCGCACTAAAACACAGAAACTCAACGTTTACTATCTAAGTGGTATTCACTGCGCCAAGAACAAAAACACACCAGTTTGCACAAAGGATTTTTATAATGCACAGCAACCTACTTTCAATTGGACAATTGGAACGATTCCCCAAAGAGGACGTACCTACTCTTGTGACTTGCGCCAGGCCCGACTCTTTGTGGCCTTGCCTTTGATGTAGACAGTTATATAGACGCTTATAAATTTTAAAGCTCAGGTCAAGAGTTTAACTAACGTTTAAGACTAACCCACGCTCTCTGGGGCGGATCAAAGAATAACATTTTTAACAATCCTCACATTTTAAATTTTCCTTTTTAAAAACTATTACGTCACTTATACGTACTGCCATAAGAGGATTAAACGGGGTAAAAGGTCGCAATAAGATGTTGGTGCATAAGGCGTTCCATCTGACGGAAAAGGATTATGGACTGTTTAAAATTTTCAGGGATTTGTATCGTTGACTTTGTAGCAATATTGATAAAGCTTAAAGTGTACTATCAAATATGAATTGGAATTTCGTAGTAATCAATATTATTATTAACTAATATAACAATTATCATTGAACCGTTTGTCTATTCTGACTGGCAAGGGTGCAATCAAGTTTGGTTGGCAGTCTTCACATATCCCAGAGAACAATACAGATTATTCTATCCTGTGTTTCCTTACGATGTCATTCTACACCGTGGCTGCAAAGCAGTTATTTTAAGTTTTTTCTGCCACCTCAAATATTTCCGAACATGTTTAACTATTATATATCGTGACGTAACGATAACAGTCGATACATATTGCTCAACGGAGGAGCCGCCAGCGTTTAATATTACACAAGGATTGCTTTCTGGACTATAGGAGCTACGCTCGTAGTACTGCTACGAACATTCCTTTGCTACGCCCGTAGCTTTACTATATACGTAGCAGTGCTACGTACGTCGCAATTGTTGTCGCAATTCGACGATAACTCATTGAACTTTGAACGTAATTGAATGAAGGTATTGCATACGCAAAATGTCACATGTCAAGTTAAGAAAATTTCACGTCTTTAAGAGTTTTGAGGCTGTCTTCTTAATAGATATTACATAAATGTAGATATAGGCCACCATAAAAAGACGGCTATATGTGACAACTTAAATGTATGTCGTAAAAGGAGAAATTCTGGCAGAGCTGAATTCTGGCAAAAATTCAAAGATTGTGCATATCCCTACGGGAAGTAGACGTGATAGTACATATTATGTATTATGAAAACGTATTTTTCGTTGTAAATTCTTGAAACATTTACTACAAGGTTCATACAGTGTGCAATATATTAATTTATATTCATAATGTGTAAAAATTAAAACAGATAAAGTAAAAATTAATGCTAATAAGTGTTGTTTCTTCGAAGAACAATAAGGAAAAGGATGGGGCTGTGTCTAGGATGGAAAATAAACAAGCGTACGTAGACATATTACTTTGAAAGAGAAAGTGTTATTTTAATAATAGTAACATCTTGGAATAACTAAGTCAAAATCTCCTGTGCTCTCAAGATATCCTGTGCTCTCAAGATCTCCTGTTCTCTCAAGATTTTCTGTACTCTCAAGATCTCCTGTGCTCTCAAGAACTCCTGTGCTCTCAAGATCTCCTGTGCTCTCAAGATCTCCTGTGCTCTATAGCACTATATCATATATTGCTATCTGGTTACTATTAACCAGATATATGAATATCTTTAGTGCATATTCATTTAGGTAATTCTACATCTACACAAATAACGAACACTGTTACCATACCTATAATTAATATTCATACACCATTACTGTTGAATATTAACTATTTAGAGTTCAAACCCGTAACCTCTAAATATCACCACTATTAAACCAATACACCGTAAGTTCAGAACGTTATAAGCATAAATACCTTTCACAAAGACAGCCTTTGTGATATAAACTTTTGATCTCGCCGCCCCGCGCCCGGACGCCGTAGCGACGTAATATGTGTTGAAAATCAAGGTTAACATTCATAATTTTGTATTAACAAACTGTCTAGTTCATTCAATTTTTAAGTTATTTTTATATATACGTTTATATTGTTATAAATTACATGGTATTAGCAATAGAAATAAAGGACATTGTAACTATGAACTGAACAAAAATTGTCATTTTACAATAATCCATACAAGACCTGAAGAGATAAAAACTCCCCGAAAATCAATAAAACAGTAAACAAGGCGAAAACAAAGCTAGAGAAAAAGGATATAGTAAATAACAAACCTAATGCTCAAACTGTAAGCAGGCGGGGTGAATCATCCCCATCTATTTAGTATTCAGCTGGGGTGTTTTAATCTAAACAAGAGGGAAAATTGTGAAAAAACGCGGAAAAATTTCGGCGACGACTTTTGTATAAATACACAAATAATTTATATTTAGTATAAACGGTTCGTTTTAAGCGCCCGTAGCTCAGTAGCGTTGGCGACGATTTATACGTTCGTCCCAATTTCTTTATAGAGACATTTTGAATTCACCTTATCCTAAGTCAAAAGGGCGAAGATTCGAGCATTGCTGGTTTGATCGAATATTTGTCTTTGGTACAGGAATCGAGGTAAGGACAGATAATTTTTCCTACCTGCTTCAATGCCATTGTCGTAAGAAAACATAATGAATCTACTAAAATCTAGTATACTACGATCTTACGAGATGGGTCATTTCTTTTTTTATCAACCGTTTTATGATTCCAATATTAGATGCAAGTCTTTTCACATAACGTGAATATGTGAATAACGTAACGTGGGAAAGGATCTGGCATGGTAATATAACACGTAGCATTACGGCTGCTATCCGCGAAGAGGTACGTAGAGGAGTGTAGTACACCCCCATGTTTCACTAGTTACGTTTACATCCCGAAATAGGCGGTGAGTCTATTTTGACACACCGGGCACATTTCTAGACTAGGAGCCACAACTAGAAAGTCTTAATTAGAAAAATACAATAGTGCCCCACCCGGGATATGAACCCAAGCCCTCCCGATCGGCAGTCGCGCGTGCAACCAACATGACCAACGAGGCAATTGATAATAAAATATGAAAATATAAAGATAATAATATATAATCCCCTATGTACACGTATTTATTAAAATGATTAATCTATCATGCGTATTTTTACAATCGCCTGTCTTCAGATACAAATGGCTGTTGGCTGGAGAGATTTACCTTCAGGTCCGTTCTCGGCTGATACTTCTGCAATATAAAAAGTCACCTCGGGCAAGCTGCATGCCCGTTAGCTACTACCTTGACATAAAAAGTATAATATCTAAAAGGAAAGACGTTGGCATCACGCCAATGCTCGCAGGTGTAACGGAAAGACGATTTAAATTGTGCTGCAAACATCTCAGATGCCGGAATGCAGTTTGCTCTTTTATTAGATGGCTTGCTTCTTGATGCGGTTTCGCTTGGACCGCATCACGGTGGTGACTGTATTGACACAGAAACGGGGGATGAAATAGATACAAGTATAAATAACAAGTAGTAAATAATGTTGTTATTTTTTTTAGGTTACAATATCTTTTCTGATAGTGATGGAAATATTACGAGAAGGGTTCGTTTGGATAATAAATTTCGAGCCCTGATCTTTTCAGTTTTAGGTGCGCGTGGATATTTCATAAATAAAAAATTATTTAAAATTTGACATTGTTTCATTGACTCTTACTGCCATCTGTTAATACACAAATTTTTACATAAATTAACATTTAGTTTTATTAATGTCAATTAACTGAAAATCGATAAATCCTCTGTCAAACAGTGACTATGTGAGAATGTGTATTATTGCTGCAATTTAGACGTAAAATCGTAAGTGAACGCCAATTTGAGAACGCCTGTAGACACTTTTATTCAAAAATTTATCTTTTTTTGCAGTAGGTCCACTTGATTCTAAGCGGTCACCGTCGCCTACATATATTTGCGACATCAGTGGAGTTACCAATGTGTTGGCTGCTTTGAAGGAATTCTTTAACGCTCCGTTTAAAGAACCCCCTATCGTTAAGCACCTTCGACATGAGCATACATATATTTATCACGGAATATACACATCATGGAATATGCACACATCATGGAATATGCACACATCATGGAATATGCACACATCATGGAATATGCACACACATCATCTAAAATGCACGTGTATCATAAAACAACAGGTGCAACTATGCAACTGTCATGGAACCATTTATATTGCGTGCCTTCGCGTGATATTTCTACAGGTATATAACTTCGAAATATGAGTGTGACGAAAGTACCCAAAATTCCAAAAGCAGACAGATGATAAATCCGACAGATTAATAAAACTCATTAAGTTTTCTTTCATTCCGTCGAACAAACCGCTGCATGGCCTTTAATAATAATTCGCTGTCAGTTACAAAATGGCGGATTATTGACAGGGTTGCCAACATCGTAGATATTATCAAATTAATAGTAACTTGATTAGTAAAGTAAAATTATACTGTAGGTGGATGCAAGATTGCTGTTCCTGTAGGTCGGGACCAGAATACGAGGTACGGTATCTTCTGCCTGTCGTACGAGGCGACTAAAAGGAGGCTTTCGGGGTTGCCAGCGGCCAGCGATCCCGGGAAGGACGACGGTATGTGTGGTTGCGTTCAGTCGTAATAACCGGAGCGCGTGGGACGAGGCATTATGCGTATCCCAAAAGAAGGGCCCGCATCGCTCTATCCAAAATAATCCGGTATCTCTCCCAGGGTCGCGGGTACCTTTTGAAGGTTTCCCCCACGTTAAAGGGTGAATTCAAGATGATTCGGTTTGATTTGTTGTTTAAGTATATTAAGATTTTGCGTAACGAGAGGTTCTTGAAATTTCATTTTTATCTTCATCATCAGTCTAGGGTTTTTTGTCCATAATCTCCATTCGGAGAAATATAATTATAACTATTAAATACTTCTTATAGAAATACTTCATTGTACAATGATAAGTTATTATTTTTATCATCTAGTCCAAAAAAATCGAACTCTCATGTGAATATATTCTCGTGGCTTCCCATTCTCCCAAAAGCTGTCTAAAAATAGAATGTTAAAAGGATTGATGAATAATGCAAAAATAATAAAAAAAAATGTAGCAACCCTATTGAGTTCCAATTTAGCAGTCGCACAAATAGTATATGCGGTATTAAATGCGAATGGCATTCATTCATGAATCCACCCGCATTTTGGTCGCAGCGGTATTTGAACGATGCAGTTTTTAGATTCTCGTCAGACTTTGACTTTCGCTTTATGTATATTTCAAAACTTTGTCTATGTAAAAATGTAACTGCGATTCGGGGATGAATTTGTCCGTGGTTATTCATTTTCGTTTTTATCTGTCGAGTGTCTGTAACCCTTTTCAATTATAACTAACGTTCTAGACGTACATGACAGACGATTTAGTAAATTAGTAATATTTATAGTGCAAGTGCACTTTAAATTTTATTTCCTGAAATTTTCTTTGCATTCCTGGCGCTTCTGTAAGAGATCTCTATAGGAGTAAGTGACGCCATTGTACGTAATTTGTAATATAAGTCTGTCTATATTTTTTACAGTGTACATAAATGTTATATAAATAAATGAATAAATAATTTATTACGTATCGTCTTTTTTATTATTTTGTTTTAATTTCATTATATTATTATGTGCGCTGCATTGTATTTTTAATGCAACTAAATGATAGCTATTATCTTACTTATTCTATTTTTGAAAGATTACGTGTTACTTTGTTTAAATAACGAATACATATAAACGTGTCTATTAACTGCTTGCAGACAGTCCATAAAAAAAAATTTCAAGCATAATTCACATATTCAGTTCACGATAACCCAGACATTAGTGCAGACATAGACAGAGTAGAACTATAGAGAGAAATACTATAGAGAGTAGAACTATAGAGAGAAATATATGAGTGACGTCACGTATTCAACGGAGATGTAATCAAATTTCGTTGACATTAACCATAATTGACTAATAGATATATTTTCGTAGATCGTATCCTATTTCTAATAACGGTGATAGCGGAGAAAGAAATCGTAGCCAATATTTACCGCGCCATGAAATTTAATGCCGGAAATATATGGCGAGGCAAAACCGAAAGCCTAATTAGCCGCCGGCTCCACTTAGAGCTGTAATTCGCCAAGTTTCAGTAAAAGATACACAGGCGGAAAGTTTTTATTTTTTTTTCTTTTTTTTGGCTGCAGCAGGCAGCTAGATTACGTTTTCTAACTCTTTTTAATCGTTTTTTTTTTAAGTCCAAGCACTAAATGTTTTATTACTTGGAACTGTTTTTAAAAACTGTGAACTAAATGTTTTAAAGGTTGTAACATAACATCACGCCTGTATTTCTGTGGAAGGGGCGACAGAATGCGACAGAATCCACATAGGATGTACGATCCATGTTATGGTGGGAGTAGCTGTTGGCATAAACCGGGCATACATCGAGCACAAGTCGGATACAAACCGGACATAAAACGGAGACAATGCACGAACGGTTTTTTTTTGGTTATTAAGTCTGACTGGCTGTGACCACCTACCACCAGGAGGACCGTCCATCTGCTTGCATCGCGTTTTAGTATAAAAAGTCTAAGAAATGTGTTTAAAGTAGTTATCATAAAATTCTCTTTAAATACGTCTTGCAGTTAACGGGTACCGAGGCAGTTACGTCATAAACAAGCTCTGTAGAACTATCTACAATTATTGGCATTCATACACGGATATTGAGTTGAATACAATATGTAAATATATGATTTCGTATGCAGTATGATATTTGTGGCGGATGCAAAAAATGTATTTGTTTCAAAATTCATGAGATTCAGATGTCCAGATTAACTGTAGCAGAGAATGCAATAACTTATCAAGTTACGGAGTATTGCCAGATGTGATTTATTAATGTCATAAACATGCTCTACGTTTGTGCATTTAACAGTACGAGCAAGTTCCGGAGAAAGAATATTGGGAGAGACTCCATACCACTTTACATGACGAAGGTATTTAGAATATTTTCTCATGTAGGATACACGGCTTCGTCGGTCTTATGTTTGCAACTGCGACTGCTAAGCAAGAAGTTCAGGTTCCATTCTCTGGTTGTATTAATTTTTCTATTTTAAAATAGAATAGTTTAAAAATAGTTAATAGTTATAAATTTAATAGTTCGATTCCCGGGTCGAACACTATAAAAATTTTCTAATTTAAACTTTCTAGTAGTGGTTCGGAGTCTGGATATGTGCCCGATGCATGGCGATAGGCTCACCACCTATTCCATAATGGGACG
>DWTO01001978.1:0-14916 GCA_018244755.1 Jemadia pseudognetus
TAGAGATATTTGGCACTCCGTGCTCTCTGCCTACCCCGCAAGGGACCTGGCGTGAGGATATGTATGTATGTATGTATTTCGCTCTTTACGTTCTAACAATACGATCATACATTGATCAGGCTTTTAATGCATTCAAAGATAAAAGGATGACGTGTATAATCGTGCAGAAGTCCTTCAAATGCCTCTCTATCAATCGCCATTAATTCTAATATGAAACACCAATTGAACTGCGACATGAATTATCCGACAAGACCTTGCATCCGCATTGCGATTGCCTGCCTGATCTGTATGTAGGATCGAAAAATATATTATAGGTTTATATATGAGTACCTTACGAGTATTAATTTCCTGCCAATTTGTTATGTTACGACATATTAAAGCACGCCTCGAAATTATTTTAATCAATTAGTGTAGCATGAAAATGTATTAGCAAATAAAAATAACAAAACTTATCGAATTTGTATTCAAAAATCGGAATGTTCCAATTCAAGTTTGTTAGTAGTCTGTATCCTAAGCGCGCCTCAAAACTAACTGGTTTGTAATTTAACATTAACAAACATAAAAAATGTATTTGCAAATTTAAAAAAAAATAATTTGAATACAGAATCCGCATGTTCCAATTCCAATTCTAATAGAACACGACGTTCTATTGTGGTATGATTTTCACAATAATCCTTATTCTTTTTCATTGAATAACCGCTTCAACAGTAGAACGATTTTAATAATGAAAAATACGGGCATTTAGTCCCTAATTAGACAATTTATGCTATGTTAACGTAACCAGATACGTACACAAATTTATAGTAATTTTTTTGCACTCATACTCTACAAATACTTACGCTAATCACACAAATATTCGGGTTTAGCAGGCAGGTTCAGGCCAGTCGAGAGTTATTAGGATCATATGGTTGAACAGATTTTCAATTATTTTGCAATTAATATTAAACTAAAGTTAAACCGTGTTACGTGTAGGGTTGAACATATTCACAATTATTTTGCAATTAATTTTAAAATAAATTCAAAACCTGTACAACGTATAAAGGTTTTATTGAGAAATTGAAATAATGACTGTTGTAATTATTATTCCTTTTTCTCAATCACTAACATCGTTAATTAAAACGTGCCAGCCCTATCGTGTTGTGACATTTCTGTTTGTGTACAGCATGTACGAGAATGTAGGTTGTGAAATGAAGAGATATCGTTAATTGTTTGACGTTTCGTTCAACAGTTCCTACGCAGTTACAATTTACTAATTGTGTTTTGTATTTTTTTGGCTTTAACTTGTGTATATCAAAAACATTATAAAATTTACTATAACTAATTGCAGACTTTTCTGTGCTTATGCCAATGTTCTTAAAAAGCAGTACGAAGATTTCTGTCATACATAACATTAAAGTACTATTACTAACTCTAAAGAAGAATTATTTTAAGATAACGCTTGTTAACACCTCCATGTAGACTTGTTTACAGATTAGTGTACAAGTGAAAATTTCGAGACGATTCGATTTTCGTAAGATCCGGGTAGATTGAATTGAAGTTGATTCTGACAGCGAAATATTCTGGTCACAAAATGGAAGGCCGCATAAAATGTCGGTTACGTTGGTTCGTGGCGGGAATCACTGAGAGGCTGACGAAACGCACCCGACGTCGTGTCGAATGCATGTTTCGTATTTTCGATGCACAATTAGGCAAAATTCTCATTATATGTATCTACTCTGTCATTAAATCGAATTTAATGTTAGCAAATTAATGAGTTGATAATGGAGTATCAATTTGGTTTTTATGCGAAAACGTATATTGTGCGTTATGAAATTGTGTGCAATTTATTATCGAATGCGGCAAAGATATCAAGATAATAATTTGTGATCTCGAAGTAATTGTAAGTAGAGCTTGCGCTGTAAATAGACATCTGATATACCCCATACGTAGGTACATATTTTTAAATACGTATACATAGGTAGGTATATCAAAAATATTATATGTCATGGAAAGCGAACACAATCCTCTACTCAGCCCATTAACCATTGAACATACTAATCAGTTAATTACAGAGTCGTAACTCATCTAATTTCTATTCTTAATGCAATGAAAAACCCCGAAATTTATAATTTCCGAAAGTGACGCTAACGATGAGAAGTTCAAAAACCTTTGTTCCATCAGCTCTAACATTTGCTGTTGGAACACACTAAAGTCAAGAGCACAGCCGGCGAAGGTCAAGGATGTCGGAAACCGGAACAAACGAAAGTTGCATTGTTCCACAACCATGTCAATTTCATGGAACTGAGCTTCTCCGGCTCAACCGCATCTGCATAATAAAAAGTTTGTCTGTGATACTTTCCTACAGTTTTACATACGCTGAATAGCCAAATGACTATAGTATCTTAAACCTAACGTTCCAGTTGTTAAACATAATGAAATGTACATGAATTATAATTGGTTCGGGAGATATTTTCTTAGGAAGACAATAGTAGTCTGTTAGAAACCGTCTATTTATTGGCAAGGATTACACGATCATCTTACAATGTAGAGTTCAATATTGGCGCAGGACAATTTTGTATATCTGCTTAGATAATAAAAAGAATAAAAACGTATTGCAAGGATAGTTCATGTGATGTAAATATTGCTAAATTAATCGAAAATAATACCTATGCCACGATGGTGAGAACGAGTGATTTGGAAAAAATATACCTTTAGATTAAAATGGATTTCGGTCCTCGCTGTGTTCCTGTTGTAGTTACAGATGTAATAATCCTATCATTTTTATTATTAGTTGTTATTTTTTTATCATTATTGACTGGCACGTTGGCCATGTTGGTTGTAAGTGCGACTGTCGAACGTGAGGACTGGCAATAGACTCAACATCAATTCCATAGTAGGAGCTAAACATAAACTAGTTAAACGCGGGAGTGTACTACACTCTGCCTACCTCTGCGGGGATTACACGCGTGATGTTAGGTTACTATTTGTTGTAAAATAGAAACATCCAGTGGCGTACAGCACGCGCTCCGCACGCGTCCGTTCCGCTCTCATAGCCGCGGCAGTCGTGCGCTCAGCATCTCGAATGTGCTTCAGCTACATTTAAAAATACAATCCAAACATTTATTACAGATTTATTGTTAGATTAATTACTCCATGTGACACTTATCCAATGCTTACCACATGCGATTACTTATATTTTCGTTCTTGACCACACCGTGCTACGGTCTGCGTTGGATTGAATTTTGTATTGAGACATGCAATTCTCAATAATATAACCTAGACATTTATTAGTAATTTTGGTATTAAATTTGCAGGTATTTTCGAATTATATCACGATCGGGACTCGACCGGACAAGCGATCCTCAATTATGAAATTGTACATGGAAGTTTACCATTGGAAACTAACGTTTATTGCTGTGTTTTTTATTATATCACCACACGAGGTTCCTTACGGGGTAGCAGAGAGCGTGGAATGCCTAATATCTCCATCCTCAGAGCTCTATAGCTGAATGTACTAGCGAGTGCTTACTAAGATTTCCCCTCAAATGTTCTGGCACACTGTGTATCGAGCACGTTCGTGAGAGTCAGTAGTGCAGTCGATGCTATCTCGCGAGATGTATTTCTCAAGTACTCGATCTCTTTCTACATAGGATTGTAAATTGCGTGCCTTACACTTACTGATTTTACCTCTGTTTCTCGCTGCAAAACACAAACTTTATAATAATAATATATATATTTTTTTAAAGTACCATATTAAAACATTTACAGTTAAATCACATTACAAACACATACACTAGATATATGTTTGTTTGTTTTTTTAAGTTGATTGGTATGAGTAATATACTTAATTTTGAGGGTTACTTTTAAATGATTGAAATAACTTTAATTTCTAATAGAAAATGCTGTTCTTCCATTTTCTATTGGACTAGAATTTAAACTCCCATGCTTGATGTTTATGTTTATGCGTTTTTTAGTTTGAACATCACTTGGTATAACGGTGAAGGAAAACACGGTAAAAACCTTTTAAGTCTTCCATAATGTTCTCTAAACGATATGAAGTCTGCTATCCTCCAAATGACCAGTACTACAGACCTTGCAATTAATCCTTCTCATCATAAGAAGAAACCTATTCCCAATAGTGGGCCAATTAAAAAGTATATGATAACGATGAATCTTTAAAGATAAAGAACGCTGTTGTCGTTGAATCCGCGACAGCACTTTAAATTTGATATACATAGATCAAACTAAATAGGATTATTATCGATACGATATTTTGTGGGTGTATAATATTGATACCTTGACGGAAATCTATGACATTGGTGGTGCATATGCTCGAAAATAAATGGTGAATTTATTACCTTCTCTTATAAAAAAGTAAAACCAAATTTAGTAAAATGTAATATCACGTTATAATAATAGTTAGGTACAGGTGTGATGTTACGTTTTTTTTATATTCACGTCTGTAATCCCCAAAGAGATAGAGGAACGTGTCTCTTCCAGGTTTCATTAGTTATGTTTTACGAACTACTGTGGATCGGGGGTTGAGTTTACTGCCATACATCATGATCATCAGCTTATTTCTGCCTGTTTGCTGCAGCCTATTACCATGTACCGGGCATGAATAGACATCAAGCTACTACTAGAAGTTTCAAGTTAAAAAAACCCAAAAATAATATAATTGAAAAATTATAATTATATTATATATTGTATATTATAGAGACATGATTTTATTTCACTGAATCAAATGACTATAAATTAATGTCCCCCAGTAGAGACATTTCTATATTTAAATGAGACATATTTTATAAACGGAGGCTAACATAAAAATAAGATTTAATTGAATAAAATGACAAAGCAACAATTTTGCGAAATCGGACCACGGTTAATGACAAATAATCATGTGTTGTAGAAGAAACCATGCAATGTTAGTACATAGTTTCGTTGTTATAGGAACCAGAGCGAGACAGAGTTATGAGTTGTGAGGTAGAAGATGTTATTATTATTAAGTACTCTGTGTTCAATGTTAATTGAACTAAACACGTAGTCGCCTACATTTCTCTGCAGCGACGACAGTAGATTTCCTACATTTCTTAGTTAGCTCTTCGTACTGATATTATCTCGGCACTTTCTTTCTAGTCAACGAGTTGTATCCAAAATCGATTTTTTTTTCCAATTTCAACAAAACTACATGAAATATGACAGCAAACAATTATTCTCTATTAGGTACCTACATCCATATCCCAAGTTTAAAGTTGTTGACAAGTTGACGAGTTTGTAACACGCAGGAAATCTGCACGTTCTCATATGCTACGAAATAATAACAATTCTAAATCCTTTACATAAAATATGTTTTTAAATGGTAATTGTTATGTAGGTACTTATAAGATACTCACAAATCTGATAGATACTGATAAATCTGGTAATTGAAATATGGTATATAAATCTGGTAACAGAAAAAATCGTCTCTTTGTGCCAAATTGAATTTCATAAAAACCAAATTTTTGTCTATTAATTTATTCAACCGTAACGCACAAACTGGCTGATTCGATGTAACTAGTTGAGGAAGCATTAAACATAATTTGGCATGTCATGTGTTTAAACAGTTTTAGGCCGCTAATGTATTGTAGATTAACATTTGTACCTTATGAAAATGCAAATAGACCAAAAGTTGCTAAAATGCAGTTAGGCCACTCTGGTTCTAGCAGTCTTAATTAACTTCGTAGCAAATGTCAACAAAAATATTTTCAATGCTTCGCGGACTTTTGCCAATGACGCGAACTAAACATCTAATCTGTGCAGGCCGTTAAGTTCAAACAGTGCGATAATTTGTTATTATTATTACAATAGTGTCCGTAACGAGTGGCAACACTGAGGTAGCGTTGCGTAAGGCGGCGGGCGGCGCGCGCGTGACCGGCTGACGTTTAACTGTTACTGTTAAAGGGCTGCTGCCACTCGTCTGTTCGGGCACGTCACGGATCACGGAAGGCAACAGCGGGCTGCTTTTGGTTGTCCGCTGCTCATAATTCATTACGTCAATCGTCAAACAGCACTTGGTGTTCCTAGGGTTGCCATTTATTTGGCATATTTTTTACAACATTTATAGCTTTCAACGTGTCCATTACAAAACATGAATCGCCCTATTGCAGTATACAATAAAATAACTAAAATAGTAGAATGTGTACAATAAAATACCCTCTCTTTTAGCTATAATTTATGCAAAAATAAATAAATGCAAATATACCTAAAACCGAATAAACATATGCATGTATTTATAATAAGTATGCCTGCGGATGGAACGCGGAACCTGCTATGTAGCTAGCAAGATGGTTAGATACTGTGAGAGATAGGATATCGGGTACTATTGACGTATAAGTATTTAAATTGTATGTTCGTTACACACCGCACACAACGAACCATTTCGTTTATTTACATGTTAAACAGATGTTTAAACTCATTGACCTTCTCAAGAACCTTAGTCCTGAAATATATAAGACCTGGTCCTTTGTATTTTCAAATATTTACTCTTTAGTATTATATGTACGTATATTTATTTAACACTCATACAGACATTTCAATAAGAATACAATGAATCACAGAATGGATCTGATTATCAATACGGAGACTGCACGAGTCCCACGGCCCTCCATGTCATAGAACGCTTCGTCTCGTCCCAACATCGAATAATTCTGAATCCATTAAAGAATATATGTATTTCCTATGGTGCTACATAAAATACTGTGTGGTCTTGGTTCACTGATACATATGGATGTTCACTTGGCAGACCGTACGTTGCCATCGCTGACAGACTTGATTAAAACATTGCATTGAAACGACGATCGAATAAAATAGTACCTATATCGAAACTTCACAGTGATGTAGCTCGCGTGGATATATAATTATTGTGTCGTGTCGAGGTGCTAGCGGTAGCCACACCCACAATAGTCGAGAAACTTCCTTATTATATATATATTCGCTCATGCTCTTGTTTGTAAAATTAAAAATAGGTAGGTACCTTTTTTGCAGTATTTTTTAGAAAACCTATGATTAATATATCGTCATGTGTTAACGTAACTGGTGAAACGCGGGAGTGTATTACACTTCTCTGCCTACCTTTTCGGGGATTATAGGCGTGGTGTTACGTTGTTGCGTTACGTCAGCTGCCTTACGTAGTAGGCAGAGAGAGTCCTTGAACACTCGTGTCAAGTGGGAAAAAAAACAAATCATTTTTACGTATGTAGCATAAATAAATTATGACTCGGCATGTAAAATTTCGAAAAGAATCTCGAGCTTCATAGGACTTAATGGGCCTTCATAACTTGACGCAGGGGCGAAGCTACCGCCGTATCAATGACGCAGGGCCCCGGGCTACAGATGCCTCTAACGTGTGTAAGCAAATATTAGTAAAATGTTAATCACACTGTCACTTCATCTCGTGCCTCACGAAAAAAAAACATACAAAAGAACTGTCGTACGTGCCTATAGAATTTTCACTTCATAAATGACCAAAGTAAAAAAAGCAATTTCTTTTTATCCTGGCTTAAGTTGCGCAGTTGTCAACGTCCTAAATAGGTTATTGCGAGGAGGAAGCGATATCTTATAATCAATAATTATTTATTTTAATTTGATGCAAGCATCTTTGTTTCTATTGTGAGAAATATTTAACCTTCATTTGGGCTCCTCAGCTATTTTTGATACAGGGCCGACTTGACGTGTAAAGTTTTGTAAGTACGGCGGGCAGTGCTTCGTGTACCTACATTATAATTTTATTTTAATAAGGGCGTCAACAGCAACCTGTCCAAGATGATGACGTAATATGAAAAAGTATAATTTTTAACATCTAACATCTCAAAAGAATAGTCGTAATGGAATAAATAAAAAATATTACCTCAAGTATTATTAATGAGCAGAGTTTCAGTTGAAACATATTTTTCCGTTCAAATACATCATCATTTTCAACATGTCCGCAGTCTTCCAGTCGACGATTGAGCGAGCGGCAGTCGGGTAAAAGGGCTCTCTCGCAATTATAAATTATAATATCGCTGGTTCCGAGTGCGCTGAATGATGTGAAATCTGCTTTCTCGTAAATATACAATTGCGCGGGGTTACACACGTGGTGCGTGCGCGCCGCCTTCACCGAGCTTTTACTCGGAAATTATTATTTGTAAAAGTAATTTTACTGTGAATACACTTCAAATTCAAATCCCGGGTCGGGAACCATTGGATTTTTGAACATATACTTTCTATTAGAAACTTAGGGTTATGGCTCGGAGTTTGGATATTTTCCCGGCGTTCGGCAATAGGCTCACCACCACCTATTTCATAGTGGAACGTAAAGGTAACTAATGAAACGCGTGAGTGTACTACACTCCTCTGGCTACCCCTTCGGGGATTACAGACGTGAAATTATAATTACCAAACAGCAAGTTGACAATGGGTGGATTTCCACCGCATTCTTAAATTTGTAAATACATATTATTATAATGTGTCTTCAGCACCATACATAATTCGGCGTCTTCAATTATCACAGACATTCAATTTTTTACGATTCAAAAACGTAACCGCGCAGAGGAAATATTACGTAATCCTGGTATCAGTCGAAGTAGGCGCGGACAAGAAAAAAGATGGCGGCCCCGGGCGGTAGAAACCGCGGTAATAACAACTTTCTCCGCGGCCTTATGGGCATCTCCAGTAGAAATCGCATGCCTAGCCAGGCTGCATTCCGTTTTCCTACTATTTCCCCCTTTTTTTTTTGCTTTTAATTACTTGCCCCAATTCCGTCCCGTTGGGAGACTTCAATGTACGAATAAAATGATTCTAAGTAACAACTTTCATTAACCTAAAGTCTTACAATCCTGTTATAAACTGTTTAACAATTTGTGAATTTTTAAAATAATTTTACATGAAAATTTAAAAACATTACTACGGTATTCTCTCTCCACATAAACATTTTAATAAATGCATTTTTTATACTATGAATAAATAAAGCTATGACCAATGAAATGAAAACGTAAAGGAAATATAAAGTGGCCATTATAATTATATGTTTCATTATGTTTATCATTATCATGTGAACATAAAAAAGATGACAGATAAGTATTAGTATGTAAAATTAAATACAAGAAACTCATCTGTCATCATGACAGATCCATACACTGTATGACCGCCAATTTCTTACTTGTCAGGTAGGGTATTGTTTCAATAACGGTAACGTAGATTGTCCGAAGTATATAACTAAAATATGATTGTATATTCGAAGATATAATTGGGTATAATAATACAGTTTAGCTGGGAACCTTTATAGCTTGCCTAACCAACTATAATCTCATCTGTGTATCTCTGAGGTATAGATAATTCACGGAAGCAGAGACGTCTCTTGGGTTGCGAAATTTGATCTCGCTGAAGATGACCTTGTTTATTAACAATACTAAATATATAAGTGTGTTTTTATGCTAAGATAATGTTGATTAAGTTAAAATTAAAAATAATTAAGTTATAAGACTAAAGAGAGGTGTGGTTAGACGAAAAAAAATATTGTTCAGTCTATGGTAATCCTATCCGATTTTGATATGTAAAAATCATGTAGGTACTGTAGAATAGGTGAGTCAAGCAAAAACGCATTTCGTCGATTGAGGGAGAAAGAGAACGAATTGAGTATTCAATTCTCTCTATATACGAGTATTATTGTATCCGCTAGATCTTCGCTCATCACCACATATATCAGGTATACCGAATGCAAGTTCTTTCTCTTTCTATCAGCCCTACATTTTCACTGACATATTTTGTGTCTATATTAACTCTATGATAAAAATAAGTAATAGATAAAAAACCGTTTGGATTGTCTATATAAACATTCCTTGCTCTATGGCCAATGGCGAATCAATAGAAATAATAATAAACAATACAGGGCGACGACCTGCGCCGGTGTGGGTGCTGGGAAAGCCTCGGGCTGCTGGCGACCACACGGACCGAGGTTGTTAGGATGTTCCGTATTGTAAGATTACGGTACATATTTTTTTTCGCATGACATTTGCTGTTGACCATGGCAGCTTCACTGAGTTTAGTGGAGAGCCCAAGTAGCTCCGCCATGATATATTGGCTAATTTTATTATTTACCTTGTATCTCTTCATACATAAATGTATGTACATTAAAAAAATAAATGCAGGTTCGGTATGCTAATGCAATATACATATATGTAGAAACAAAGATAAAGTGTAGTCGTAAACGAATAGACTTATTACTTATAATACATTGTCTTATACAATGATTTAGAATAACATTATGCTTATTAATATTCATGAATTAGAAAGAAGGTAGAAATTTACGTTTAAATTTAAATAAAAATTATGTTATAATATTACGTACAGTAAAACGGAGATAAATTTATATGTACATACATATTTTCACGCCAGGTCTTTTACGGGGCAGGCAGAGAGCACTGACAAAAAAAAATCGATATGCGCGAAAATATGATCACCATAGAATTAAAAATACATGAACATAAACCATTGGGATAAGTTAGTTTAGAATAGAAAATATATTTTTTTGAAAGTTGAAGTCTGTAAAGCCTGGCCACCCTGTTAACAGACGGGAGCTTTTTGCCGCCCATTCATAGCACCGCAAGTCAGAGATATCGCACAAAGGCCTCCGCTATTACACCTCTGCCAACACTTCAATAATTGTTTTACAACCCTATTATTACCGAATGATGACGTACTAATTGTCAAAAAACCTTTCGAACAATGCTGAGATAGACTTTTTTCAATTTAGCATTGTTTGTGACAACAATAAAAGCAAAAAAATTGTTTATGGTTAATGAATAAGTAAAAGAAACGTCATTTGTCGTCGAACTCGTCAAATTTGAATAAAAACTGCGGAATGAAAGTTAACGTAATATATTAGGCGTGTTCCGTATTACGTACATCTACCTACGGATATAAAATACATTAAAGATTAACTATAATATATGATAAATTACTTTGAGTTGTAAAAGAAAGGCTTTCATTTGTATTTTTAACTAATGGCGGTTTGCTAATGTTTACTTCTACTTTGTTTACAGGTAAAACTTCGAAATTTATATAGCAAACGCTATAGTGAGTGAAATGTATAACCTTTTAATATTTATTAATTGTCTGTATAACTACATCCCATAAAAATAATAACGTTTATAATAATAACTATTATGTAGCATGTGTATTGTTACGTTTTCAAAAATTATACTTTCGTAACATTCTTATTCGGTACTGTAGTGACATTGGTTAAAAGGTTTTATCGTTATATTAACTGGCAGCGCAATAGTGCCATATACTGACAAATGTTACAACTGTTCTTTTAAAGTCGGATAACAGACGTATCTTTCGAGCACAATTTTATTGTTTCGCGCGCACTCGTGAATCAACATTCTCGTGCCAGATCTCATAGAAATTTCGTTGACACATAATTTAATTACAACCGTCGCTGATTGCGTTATGAAGTTTGACGTTTTTTACGAAAACATTTCATAGGCTTTTATGCTTTATAAACAGTAGGTACCCACGGCGCGACGAACAGCCGATACAAGTTTCGACATCAGTCAGGAGTGCGTTGGGCAAACGTCGGCGTTGTAATGAAAAACCGCGGTTGCGTTACAATCTGCCATTCGTTGGCAACTGTACAGCAATGTGCGTTACATACTTATCTACCTATATTGTTCACTAACTAGTTTGTAGGAACGTTAATGTACTTAGGGGCTCGTTGATCCGTAGAACAAAGTATGAAAGTGAAATTAAATAACAATATTTTATTTTTGCACTTGGTAAGTCTATAAATATAAAATTCAGACGATTTCATATTGTTCCCATATTACATTGTAGGCAATAAGATGTTTTAGACTTTTTTTTCTACTCGTACGAGATTCAGGCCACTATTTATTATGTTAATATTACTCACCTAATTATGGTGTATTTACATGACATTACTGATTGGCCATATGACAAGTGACGTTTTTTACGTTCAATATGACAAGTGACGTTTTTTACGTTCAATATGACAAGTGACATAACAAAGATTAATAATGTATCAAAACTCTCCGAAACTTCTTACGCCAACATCCGCCCGCGCATGCACTTGTCGTCTGAGACAGATCATTGACTTTTATTGTGCGCTGAAGTTTCGTGAATAGATTTATATTAAAGTAAACTAACATGCAAGCATATCACAAGCATTGATAGCCCAATTACTTTGAAATTTAGCTTTTAGCTCCGGAGGCCCGGGTTCAAAACCTGGCGTGGACCTGTTTACAAAAATGAGCGTTTTAAAGTTAAATATAATTTACTGTAACTATAGCTTTACTACTTTTTACTCTAACTATAACTTAACTAACACGTTGGTTTGCAAGAGCGACTGTCGATGGGATAGTCCAGGATTCAAATCCCGGGTCGGACACTATTGGATTTTTCTACTTTAGATTTTCTAGTGGTGACTCGGAGTCTGCAAATGTGCCATGTGTATGGCAATACGCTTACCACCTATTCCATAGTGGGACGTAAACGTTACTAGTGAACCGTGGATGTGTACTATATTCCTCTGCCTACCTTTTCGGAGATTACAAGCGTTACGTTACGTTTACGTTACGTTTTTTTTTATTGAAATTAGCTCTGTCTTGTTTTGTTATGAAAATGCCGCGTGATACTTGTTTGAAGGTATTATTATTGGCAAACCGAATCTCAAAAAACAAAGTGAAGTACTAAATACAAAACAGATACATATATCATCTGGTACAGCCAGCAACTGCGCTATTATTGTTATAATTATTCATTATCGTTAGTTACATCACGGCGTAACAATATGGCAACACTGAACGCGCTAATGTCATTTTACCCGCTTTATTCTCTATTGACTTGGGGTCGACACTATTCAATAGGTACTGATTTTTCGGCAATTTCACGATGTGACGTCCGCGTGACGTCAACCTGCCAGGAAATTAAAAATCACTGAAGTTGTTGAACAAATCAGATTATTTGAATACTTTAATTTTGTACTACATACTTCGTATGTTTTATGTACGCAGGAACCTAATTGGCCGCAGGAACTTAATTGCACGCAGAAACCTAATTGCACGCCGTAATTAAGTTAATATTTAGCAAATGTTATACAGTGTTAACTTGGTTTTTGCTACTCAATAAATAAATAAAAACGTGAATATCAATTTAAAGCTTAGTTTTTGTTGAATAATAATAACAGAACCTAAAGGGGAATTAGCAGTCCCCAAAACCAGCGTACCTTTATGCAGAAGACGTAGAAGAATATAGAAGGGGTAGGTACATCAGAGCCATTAGAGTGGAAATATTTGACACACGGTGCTGTCTGCCGACGAATTTTGCCTCAAAGACTGCCTCGTTGGTCGTGTTGTTTGTAAGCGCGAAAGCCGCTCTTAAGGTCCTACGTTCAAATCCCGGGTCTGGCTCAACTGAATTTTTATAATTTAGATTTTCTAATTGTGGTTCGTAAGCTAGAAATGTGCCCGGTGTATGGCAATAGGCTCACCACCGAATCCATTGTGGGAGGTAAATGTAACTGGTGAAGCAGAAGTGTGTACTACACTTCTCTGCCCACCTCTTCGAGGATTATAAATATATATGGTAATACTTTTTAGACGAATTTTCGAAACTCATATGCGCATAATAATAATATGCGTTATATTATTGTTATAGTAGAATAATTAAACCACAGTAACGTACTGTGATTTAATTACTATCATACGTTACTATGATAATGATGAAAATAGTTTAATATTCGCCAGCATATGCATAGTAAATTATTTACGATTGTGAAACTTTTACTTTTTAATTTTAACATAAATTTATGCAATACCAGCATCGGAATGTGAACCTTTGCCATTTTTGTTCAGCGTATATCTAGAACAGTGTACATTATGCAGAAACAGAGGCTTGAATATAAGTTCATTCAATTTTGGTTTATTATGCAATACATTTTTTGTCCACAGAAAAAGTTGTTGATAAAAATACTTTCATTTTACGGATGTCTAAAGACTGAAGATTATATGTCAAAATATTATCTATATTAATAATATTTGTCGTTGTCATCGATATGCTATAGCGGTTGTCAATTGAATGTAATTTTCCCGCGCTTTTCAATGACATGGACATTTGTATATTTCACGCAGCCAGTATTAAATCGACATTATGATAGGTAGGTACTGCCACTATAATTCTATCCTGAGTAAACGCATCTCAGCTGGATCTCACGGGTTTGCACCCGTGCAATATTTGCATATTGCAAATAGATGCATTATCATATTTGTATCCATTACTGGTATTTTTCACACATCGTAATGTCGTTTAGTCTAGTAGACGTTTATTTAAATCCTATTAGCACTACGTTATATAATAGGTACATATTATGTCACTCAAGCTTAATATTTATTTCTTTTAGTAGCTTATGATTTTTTTTGCCCTTTATTGTGCCTGCTCATAACAAAAAATAAACAAATAAACGGCGTTGTCGTAAGAGACGACTAAAGGCGCGGACCCATCGCGGCCCACGTTGTACACGGGCACGCGGCGCACGGATTAACTTGTTTGAAACTTGGTTTCATGTGTAGCGTGTCCGTGGATTGCAGTGGATACAATCACAAATATTTTTTGCTAAGCTAAGCTTGACACACGTGCGTAGTCTCTCCGTGCGCCGCGGCATAACCCCTTCGAGGAGGCCTATGTCCAGCAGTGGACTGCAATAGGCTGATGATGATGGGATGAATTATGTCAAGCAGAAATTAAAGTTATTTCTGTAGTAAACAATGAGATTAAAACTTTACATCCTGTAAAGTTAATATGCTTCTACCTAACTACGCTCCAGTTAGTAACGCGCGATAAAGTAATGTTAAGTATGCTTATGTCCTGCTTCAATGGATAGCTGAATAGATGCCCGTTTTCTGCTTA
>DWTO01001979.1:0-14915 GCA_018244755.1 Jemadia pseudognetus
ACAATTCACCAGTTATGTTTACGTCCCACTATGGAATAGGTGGTGAGCCTATTGCCATGCACCGGACACAAATCCAGACTTCGAGAAATAAAAATACTAAATTTTGTAAATACTAAATTCCATAATCATTATTATCAAGCCTTCTATCATTGGACAGTTCAACTTGTGTTTCTTCCTGCAATTAAGGTCATAGCCTGTACCATTAGTGAACTGGGGGTTCACAGATTTTACATACTATAGAAGTAGAATGTTGTATGGAGAACAAGGTGAGCGGGTTTCCTGGCCATGTTTTCCTTGACTATCACAGTAAGCCATATTTAATCTAAATTGATTATTTTTCTAAGGTGTATGCCAAGATTTGATTTTAGCAATCCCAGTAATGGGATTCTGAATGCTAAATCATTGGGATCTAATTGCTAAATGTTTTAAATACAAGAAAATTTTAAATGTCAAGATTACCACCATTTTTTGTATCAAGTGACTGTTAATGCCAACGGATTACTGGTCGGTATGTAGAGATTAATGAAATGTATGATATCAAACATATATAACAGTATAATAGTATATAGGTAAACACTCATGTCATAATAAGCATTTCAGTTATTACAATACAAATGTACAATGTTGTACTCATTATTTTCATCATTATTCAATGTGATATTTACAGTTAATAATATACATTTACACAGGAAAATATAAAGAAAATTAACAGCCATTATCTGTACTGTGGTGTTTTCTTTGGAATAAATTCATGTCACGTAATTTTAGTAAAAAAATGAAAAAAAAACCTAGAAATAATATGTACTACTTGTATAATTATTGAGGATGAAAGAAAAAAATTGCGTTTAATGTTTAGGAAATTTAATGAAATCATTGTTCTAATTACAATTTATACAGTTATTTTACATTTTTATAGATATTCCACTTTCAGAAAACAAGCTGTTTTGTAATCTGAGACTACTTAATAAATAACACAGAACTATGTTATGCTGTATGTGTTCCTTCCTACCACTATGTCTATTATTGCAAGTATTTAGTTATATACAATTTGTAATATGACTAAATATACAATAAAATTATTTGCATCTTACAATAACTTCAGTTTTTCAATGTTAAGGAAATTTTGGTCCAGCTAAAACCTATATGCTAAGCACAACTCCTAGAGGAATAAGTAGATATAGCTATCAAGTACATATATAATTTTCGAAATCTACATAGGATAATTATAATTATTATTGCATGTTACAATGGGCTCAGCTGTCCACTGCATATAATATAGCAAACAAGCAAAATTATCCGACTTATAAAAACTCATAGCCATCATATTCTAATAATCATGCTTAAATTTATTTTAGAAGAGAAACCCTCTACATTTATGAACATTACCAGTGGTGTGTGACATCACTGCTCTGAATTACATACAACATATTGAAAATCATCTATATACATACTTACTTACAAACTATCTAATACAGTATTTGTAATATTCAAGGCGAAATATACTCATTTTAACACACTAGAAAAATGATACATAGAAAGTCAACTTACACATATGTATATATATACATGCATAGTATAATAGCAGATTTAGTGGTTATTTTTAATAAAGATTAATAAATGCCTTTAATAATACAGAATAATATGCAATAAAATCAAATCTACATAGTTGTTTGACACATAAACAATCTATCATATTTAAAATTTATAAATTAATGTTTAAATCTTAGTGATTTAATATAGTAATCATTCTAACATGAACTCTAACTAGGTGAACGATTATCCATATAATTTTAATTTTACGTACATGATGTTACAGTTACAGGTATAACAATGAATTTAATAAATAACCATAACAAGGGTCAATCCTAAAGATCCAATTAAGTTACCAGACTACATGACATGTACATAAAATTTATTTTACAGCTGAAAAACTTTGAATCTGATTACTGGTATTTGACGCCACCCAGGAAGTGAAGACATCTCTGAAAAGAGGAATTGAACATTAGCTGCATTCATGTGATTCTCACAAAAAATATATTGTTAGTATGTGTAGTTTTAAAGCACACTACCTGCAATGGCTGACAACACACTCATTAGAGCAATATTCATCCTCCCACTCACTATTGGCTATTGCTGGATTGGTGCAGCCCTGGCGTATGCATGATTGTGGACTTCGATTTTCTTCTAGCTAGAAAACAAGTTTTCTATGTTATTTGGAACTAATCAGTACTTTGAATAACTACTACAATTATCAAAATTTACAGAATTCGCTGTGTTAATATACTCTTTTAGTAATAAAAGTAACCCTGCGAAACTTGAATTTACTGTATTTAAAATGTTTATAAAACAGTAAATAAAAGTACCTCTGGTGATTGTTGTGGCATGCCTGAAGTGCCATTAGTTGTCGGGGAATGTTGATCCGTTTTCTGGGGCTGTGGAGGCTGTGGGTGGGCTTGTTGTTGGTGTTGGGGTGGCTGCGGAGGTTGTGGCTGCTGTTGCTGAAGCTGGAGCTGCTGGTGTGCTTGCTGATGTTGCAGTTGTTGATGTTGTTGCTGTTGAGGTTGATGATTTTGTTGCTGCTGCTGTTGTTGTTGATGAGATTGTTGTTGTTGATGAGATTGTTGTTGTTGAAGGGATTGCTGCTGCTGTTGTTGGTGCTGATGTTGCTGGTACTGTTGAGCTTGATGTTGAATCTGTGTACATTTATATAAGGTTAAAAACTAGGTATGGTGACCATTGACAATTGTATGCATTGTTTACTGATCATAAAATAATGTGTATACATACTTGTTGAGGATGATGATATTGCATCGCTGAATGTACAGAGTTCATTGGTGGTGACTGTGACTGGACCTGTCTGTATCCAGGTGGGGAGATTCCCGTGTTCTGGTAGTTAGGAGAAGATTGTGTTGCTTGGTAATTTCTTTGGGGCTGTGACATGCTAGGTGGGCAAGGTGGTGTCGGGTTGGGGTTCATTTGGTAGCCTTGAGGTGATTGTCCTGGTACACCCTGTGTTAAAAGTATAGGTATTAGATCACAAAACGTTTAACACATTGTAGTCTAAAGGGTTACAATTTTAGCTTGTACATTGTTAACAACATTTAGTCTCAGGGAAGAATATGTTTATTCTGGAACAAGTGAGCACTATCACATCAAATAAGCCACTTCATGTTTGAGTCACTTTTATGTGTAAACATGGGAATTTGACCTAGAAACATTAACCAATATCAATTAGTTCAAATGTTTAATTAATAACCAGCGTACTAAGCGAGATGGTTCTAAATGGTAATAAATTTTTAAAAATTATCATTCAGTTTTAGTCAATTAAGAAAATTTTTGGGCTATGTCATAAGTGTTGATTTAAGTGAACATTTTTAATTATTATTAGATGGCCAGTTTGAGTTATCAAAAATAGTATTGAAATAAAGTCACAGTGGTTCATCTAAGAAATCTGATAACAGACTTATTAACATGAACTCATCTGCAAACACATTATTCATTTTCCTCATGTGATAATATAAAAAACATACATATCAATTTTTAATTTAAATTTATATGAATACGAAATAAACAAACTCTTAAATACAATAAATAGTTCAACTTACTTGGTATGATTGAGAAGTGTGGCCCATGTTGCCCTGGTAGCTCTGAGGGGACTGTTGTTGGTTAGATGGATATCCTTGAGACTGTTGGCCAGTATATGAAGCCTGGGGTTGTCCCCCAGGAAAGTTTTGTGGGGTGTACCCTTGGGGAGGTTGATTCGGTACAAAGCCTTGTGGGGAGTGGCCATTTCCATATGCTTGCCCCTGATAGTAGTTACCATAATTTGGATTTGTATTATTATGGTTATACATGACTTGGTTTTCTTGTTCTCCACTCTGATTAAGAAAGGGTCACAATCAAATATTGATGTAAAATAAAAATGGAGATGTGTACAATTGAGAATCTTCAAATATATGGAACTATACACTGCTGTACAATTCTTTACAAATACCGATTGAATTAGAAATAAAATGTTATAAATTTAGTATTTTTATTAACAAAAACTAAATTCAACGTTTCTTTGAACTGAGTCGTATTGTTGGAAATGTTTATAAAAAATATTTTATTTTATTGGTATATTGTATAAATTCATAGCATACAATTTTAAAACACACAAGTGTTGTAAAAGGAAGAAAATACAAATATAAATACACTGCAAAAGAAGAGACAAAGCTTTTCGAAGCTCATTGTAAGCTTACCGACGGCACGCCCGTAGGAAATTAATGTTTTTCAATAATATAGATATAATTCTATTAAACACAGGTTCTTCTTTCGAAACAAACAATTAAATTATGATTATTAGATGAACTTCCATTTTAAACATTTTATAAATAATACCAAGAAAAGCGTCCCAAGCTCCCGCACGTCAAAATCAATGGCGGACCGCGGCCGGCAGACAGATGCGCGTCGGTGTTGCTTGCGCGCGCACCTTGCCGACAATTGCCGATGTTCGATTTTATTCAAGTACACGATGCTCAATATGTTAAGTATATTTGAATAAATTTTAAACAATATTTCAATGGAATAGTTAATCGCTAACTCATAATATAATTTTTACGGAATCCGCAGATTATATATACTACTATTTTGTCAAAAACCATTTTTTGCGGTAGTAATTAATAAATTAACATTAATAAGTTTCATATATATTAAAGTGATTTGCCTTTCTGGTAGACAGCACGTAAAATATTCTGTTAAACCGTCGTAAAAATATCACAGGATTTATTATTTTGTAAATTGATGGCGATAGTGCCTAGTGCAAAATTTTAACGGAATGTATTAAGATAATTTAGTTTTTATGTAATTCAGTTAATATTACGGATTACATTAACCACTAGCGGACCGGACAAGTGCTCCCAGGTTGAGCAATTTTTTTTCGATTTGTTTTTGAGTTTTTAATTTTTACAACTCTTTTCCTCTTGCCTGCCTAATCCATATTATGCATTCTTATGGTCTCATTATTATGAATAACTATAGAGTACCTTGCGATCTGTACACTGAACGAAGCACTAAACTTTGTTTCAAACAAAATATCATTTACTAAAACATTGGAAAAAAATTGTATGAACCTTTGAGAAACGTGTCTAAAAACCAGGCACATGGATGGTACAATTTATACAAACATATGCGAAAAGCGGTAGTAGCTTACCGCGTTCGAGTCGACCTTGGACGACTACGACGCATGAGTATAAAACATTTGATCTATGATATTAATGTTTATTACATAATGTAAATCACGCCTGTAATGGATATAGGTAGGCGGAAGAATGTAGAACACCCCCGCGTTTCAACAGTTCCGTTTACTTCCCACAATGGAATAGCTGGTGAACCTATTGCTATACACCGGGCACATATTCAGACTCCGAGCAACTACTAGAAAATCTAAATTAAAAACATTTAGCAGTGCCCGACCCGAGAAGAAACCTAGGACCTCCCGATCGGCAGTCGCATTTGCAACCAGCACTACCAAAGAGGCAGTACAATTTATGTACATTATGTAAAATCCGTCCATATCATTCTGATCGTTATTTTGGACATGAAATAAGTAAACTTTTAACGAGTTCATCAGTTTTGTTGAAAACTGAAAGTCGCCGAAGACACGGTATGCCAAGCTGTACGGACCCCACACATTCATGAAACGTGTGTTATCTGACTGCGAGATATGGATTTGACCACAGTTCGTGGATATTTATAGTTTAAAAATGTTTGCGTAGCTCAAATTTAATATACATAATGTCATATTACGTTACTCTCTTAAAACGATCAATAATGACTATAGACGATTGTTTGATTTTTTATGCTGTCTTATGAATTATTCATAAATATGGCGTT
This sequence comes from Jemadia pseudognetus, assembly GCA_018244755.1. Taxonomy (NCBI): domain Eukaryota; kingdom Metazoa; phylum Arthropoda; class Insecta; order Lepidoptera; family Hesperiidae; genus Jemadia; species Jemadia pseudognetus. The sequence goes on from DWTO01001979.1 coordinate 5,875, forward strand.
TTTATAACACAGTACAAAAAACTGCTTATAAAATATTATCTCTAGAGAAAACTTTTAAACGCTGTTCTTTATAATAAATATGCTAAGAACGTAATAAAAGTAATAGAAGAAATGAGTACGAGAAAAATTGATGCCATTCTGTTTATTCTAGATTTTATATTGAACTAGCATTTGCCCGCGGCTTCGCTTGCGCAGAAGTCGAGATTACAATACATCCCAAGAGATCATATAACTGAAAGCATACATTTAAAACTTCGGGTGTGAATCTTTGAACTGACGAATTTATAACTACCAAACCGGCGAAATTTTATGTAATCTTTCAGCCAGTATAGTACTCCCTTATGAGCAGAATTTTCAAAAATCTATAAATGCATAGATCCTCGCTATCAACCAGAAGCATAAATATAAAATTTCAGGTGAACACCACCAAACTGATTAAAGTTTTGTATTCATATCAGTGTGTAATATTGTCTTGGCTTGTGCTGGCTAAGCCGAGTGGAAGAAATAAATAGTTGTAGTAAAAATATATCTAATAAAATATTACGACTTTTTTTACATTAATAGACCCTGGTTGGAATACTTTTCATATCTCACTAGTTGGCACGGGTCTTTTCAGCGTCTACTGGAGCAGATACCAACATGTGCCTCATTGTGGACAGACAGAGAGATGGGTTAGTGACAAATATTGTTGGGTGTTTAGAAACTGTCTTTTAAAAATCGTAACTTAACCATAACAAATAAGACCCGATTTCTTAGTAATCTCTGAAGCTGGCTCATGAAATTCAGTCATCGCCATCCGCCATTTGCCCAATCACTATCTGTTGAGTAGTTAAGGGTACAGATCGCTTGACTTCTGCAACTGCATCAGGGCTGCAAGAACTTGCGTTGTATTTAGTGTGCAAATCAAACACTGTTAAGTGCTCAAAGTTTTGCATCAAACTTGTTTTCTTGGAAAACAGTGATGGACTTTATTTTAAGACAAAGTCAATTAACACTATTAACAGAACACAGTTTTTCTAGTCAACTCTTTATTTATTATGGTGTAGTAATTATAATCTGTTGTCATTCTTTACATATTTAGTTACATACACACTTTGTAATATAAATCGGCTAGTTGATGATAGTATGCAATATCAATTTATCACTTCTGTATTTTTGGGTTCTAAAAGTAAAGTGTCTTAAAAACTATATTTGGAAATCAGTCTATATTCTAATTCTGGTACTAAAATTTCTAAATGAATCTTCTTCTTTCGGTTTCTGTGGATCTTTACATTTCACTTACCTAGTTAAAACAAAAATATTAAACCATCAAAGTGTTAGGTTTTTGATAAATTATGACAGCAGTCTTATCAAGATTTCTTTGAGAACTTGTGATTTAGATGAGGAGCTTACCTTTGAAACTAGACTTGCTCTGTATGCGGCTAGCGCTTTGAGGTATTCTTTCTTGGCCACTTCAGTTTTTTGCTTATAAACCTGAGCAATAAAAAATCATATGAACCGAAAAATGTATTTTAATCTTCAGTAATTCAATATTAAACCATTACATAATATATATAATATGTTTAACAGAGCATCCATTCAAACTTACACTCTTGTGTTCTGAATCTAAGCCATCCCACATCGATGCTACAATTTTAGACACTTCACCAAAACTTGCATTGGGATTTTGTCCTTTAATAGCGGCTTGTGTATCTCGGAAAAACAAGGCGTAAGCTGATACTGGCCTGTTGAAATATAACTTCTTTCATTAGTTCATAGGAAATACATTAATACACATGTAAATCTAGTGACTTGACACAAATTCAAGATTATATCATCCACAGTTCTATTACAATAGTGTGATCATCACTCACTTTTGGGGTTCATTGGGATCACGTTTCTTCTTCTTTTTTTGAACCTTCGGTTTTTTTTGCATTTGTCCCCGATTGATTCCATTGTCCATTGGTTCAGGTGACGACCTTTTTACAGCCATGTTGCCTACGCCGATCTGTATTGAGAAGTCATCATTATTTTAAAAAATATTAGTAAATGCTAACAGGCTTATTTTGAATAATAATCAGTTGTAATTAAATAATGCACAATGTATTATATATTTAAACGATTTCTAGTCAGTTATGTAACATTATATAATTATTGTTGGTCAAATTTAATCTGTTTGAGACATATTATAGATTATTTAAATATAGTTCACTGGCAATAATCTATAATGTGGATGTGTATGTAATGTGCATTGATAAAATTTTCCTATACCTGATGAAGTGTAGTTTGTTGCTGCCGGCTCGCTGAGCAATAATGAATAGGCAGAAGGCTTTCCGCATCACCAGGCAACTACCAACAAACAACCAATTCATTAGAACAATCTACAACAAGTTCTAACACATTCAACTGTAATACGGTGAAATTACTTGCCAATGAACTATACTTAAGAAAAGGATAGAGAAAAAGAAAACAAAATTGCAATATACAAGAATATTCAAAGTGAGTTAATAAAGTAGAGAAAGAAATTAAAAGTATGAGTTGTCAGCAAAAGACTATATTTATTTCATGCTAAAACTAACAAAATACATGACATACTAACATAATTAAAACATGATGAACAGATATACTATACAATATGTATAATCCTATTTATATGTAATTAGTGTAAATGCAGTGTTTTTGTATGGTTTATATGTATTTATAGCAGTATTACAAACATAATACTGTTTTTTGAACAAAGACAGGAATAATCCTATTTAAAATGGTCTCCATGTGCATGTAACAATAATATAGTATTATTTTAGGTTTGTGGGTAATAATGTCTAATTGGCTTAACTTAGTACGTTCTAGTAATCACTACAATGACAACCAAATACAGCAAAAAAATTTTATTAAGACAAGACTGATATTATTAGTTATCATACTTTTTTGATTCTAAAATGAGAACTAACGATATCGTTAGTTAGTTAGTGGGTATATACCCACTCACATACTGTCATTTTAAATTATTAAAGACAATTTAATTGTTACCTTGGTTTACCATTTACATGTAACTTGGTGGAGGCAATTAATCTTGTAACAGTGTAAATTAATATAACAAAATCAAATGTATAATTGAACCCAGCCAGTTACTATCAAAAAGGAGCAAGTAATCTTTCAAGATGTTAAGTGTTAAGTAATATTTAAGAGATTTATTAATTAATTGTAAGTTACATATTTATAACTTAGGAGTATATGTTATTGGATAAATAGCTTAACTGTAAAATATTTTGTGGGACAGCCCAGTTTTGCTAGTATACTTCATACATACATATCATCACGCCAGGTCACTTGCGGGGTAGGCAGAGAGCACCGAGTGCGAAATAGATATCCTTACATACTTGCCGCACCTCCTCCACATTCATCATTCTCTTCATACATGCACGGCGGTTTACTAATAATGCTAGTATACTAATAGTGGAATAATGATGTTGATGGACATAGGCTCCGAGAAAGGCCAAGACTGACCTATCTAGATCAAATAAATAAGGTTTTATCTGATGGGGACATTAGAAGTCTCCGAAACCGGTGTGTGTGTGTGTGTATGAAGAGAGTGATGAATGTGGAAGAGGCACGACAGGTGTGCAAGAATAGATATTTGGCACTCTGTGCTCTCTGCAAGGGACCTGGCCTGAGGATATGTATGTACTAATAGTGAACTAGTTACTTCCAGGCTTATTGGAGAATTTCATTCATGAGACTCACAGTTGCAATGAGTCCAAATTGATGTACCCAAAAGTTGTGCCAGTTAAACTATATAACAAAAATGTGATGGTTTAATCATTGGTGTTTGAGGATATTGAAAATGTCAATTTTTAAACAGATGATCTGTTTTCTTAAATGAAGAGAAAGGGATATAATAAAAATATGTCTTATTTTAAAGAGTTAAGAAAGGAAAACAAACACTGCCTTGTATTTTCAATCCAACTATATGTATTTAAATTTTATGTAATAAAAACCATTAACAGATTTTGTTCTTATTATTTTATAACTCAGAATTTTATTCAACAAAGAGGAAAGCAAATTAATGTTCGGACTTGGTTATACATGACTATATACAAATAAAACAACTACTTAGCAAGCAATAAAAATAAGCATGCATCGATTAACAAATAACTTATTATAATGATTAAAAAAAATCAAATGATCATGATAATACCTGAGAATGATGGGAAGGCACACTGTCATCAGAGTCATCACTTGTTGTTCCTGGGGGTGAAGCTCTTTGCGGAGACCCATATACAGGTCCTGGTTGAGTTGGAGTACTTGGTGTAGGTGGTCCATTCATAACTGAGCTTGGTTGCATCATCAGAAGTCTATGTTGGCCTCCAGGCTGTTGCTGGATCATGTAGTTTCCAGACGGAGCACCAGCACCACTGCCAACATATAATTGATGTACTTTATTATAGTTAACAACCTGTGAAGTAATACATGTTATTCTTGAACATGCAGACACTGAAAATTTGTTTTACGCCTTAGCCTAGTACACTCACATGCATACACACACAAGCCGACCTTTACATTTACCTACATACACACATTTATGTACAGACACACATTTATACAAAAAATTGTTTATTTTCTTTTTTTTTTTGTCTAATTTGCCTTTTATGTAATATTTACACTTATGGGAGGGTGCTGGTCATCCACAACACAAACTACCTTAGTGTGGGACCAACAATCAAACATTGTTGTATTTTCCTTTTTGTCATGTTTCAAATAAATAAATAAATTCGCGGATGCCAATGTTTGGTACTGACATTTGCGAATGTGAATGTGTTTATTAAATTTTTGTGATAAATTTCATAGAATAATTTGTTTTTATTTATTTACATTGCATTATATATTTTTGTCTTAAAAGTTCTGATGAAAATTTAATAGTTAAGCTCCATTGCTCCAAGTGAAGTTAATAAATAAATAATATCAGATGATAAAGTGAAAACCGATCATAGTCACTATGAGGTTAAATTATTTTTATTCATATTAAAATAAATAAGAAATAGTTTTGATTTTATAAAAAAAAGATTTGCTAGAATTATTTTGATTTCATTAAACTTTTTTTATGATTTGGGAGCGTTTAAGTATTACATAACAATTTTTATACATTCTTGACCCTCCCTCCCCCCTATATAACGCATCATAACGTTTTTCTGTACCCTCCCTCCCACTCCCTAAACGTTACGTAACACCCAAATAACTATTTTGACCTAAACATCATAAATGTAAAATCGTATAAAGCTTAAAATAAAACCAAACATATGTCAAATATGTAATAAAAAATTATGTACAATCGAAGGATTCCCCGAAACAAACGAAAAGGGTTGCTGATTGCCAACTTAGTAGATTTATATTCTCGTTTTTTTTAAAGTAATGCATTATTCGATCCCCCCTCCCGCCTATGTAACGCATCATAACGTTTTACATGACCCACCCTCCCCCAAATTGTGTTAAGTAATACTTGAAAACTCACTATACTTATTCGCAAAACATTCACAGAAATTTTGTGAATCATTACATCACTATTACAGACGCAAAGTATTAATATGTTACATTTGTTTTCTAAATTTAGCACCAAAGTAAAATATGTTATATAGGTAAATTCATCACCCACATTAATTATGGCAGGTTTTATAGTTTCCTGAGTGAGTACCAAGCAGGATTTGGAGTTTAGTGTTAGGTTAGGTTGCCGTGATATTATTTTCAACCGATTAATATCATGATACATCCAGATATACATGGTTATAATACCTTTAATAAGTTATAATAAAAATTAATAAAACCGAGGATGCTTTCATGTTATATTGTTAAGTGTTAGTTATAATATGGTGTCAAGCATGTCCATTGGAACATCAGTGGGGTTCATTAGGTTATAAATTTATCAATTGCAATGAAGCCCAGCAAGTGATGCTAGTTTTTTATCTATCATATATTAATGTTGTCATATTTTCCATTTATCCAGGATTTCACAGGCTTGATATATTATTTGTATGATGTTTGGATTGAACAGATTTATCCCTATAAACATCCTGATATACATTTTCAATACATGAAAAGTACCTATTTTATAATGGGTAAGAAGCATACATAGCCCTATTGCCTTCCCCAACATGCAGTGTATCTTATGAAAAAGTGCTGCAAACAATATTAATGTGTTTTGGTTAAAATTAACAAAAGATTTTAATAAAATAGATACAACAAAAGAAACATATTCAATAAATGTAATTCATCCATTGCAGTTAATTCGATTTCCATTCCAAACAGTTCGATATAATTATTGAACTAATGTTGCTGTATTTTTTTTATATGTTTCAATCAGAGTTTGAAACATGGTAACACCGATAAATTTATCTTTCCTTATTTGGATATGAATGTAAAGAAAACTGTACCTTAAAGAGCAGAGTATGTGTATGTCAAAAAATACCTGTGTGCGGTCACTGGCGTATGCGGTTCTTGGAGGTACAGCGGTTGTTGGTACGATGGAGTGCCGCCTGGGGGAGCTGCTAAACCATCTTGCGCCGGATTCATCATACCAACCTACAGATCGTCATCTTATATTAAAACATTTACCAAACATATGTTTGTTTTATTTTTAAAATTAAGCAGTACAACAGTTCATTGAAACGAATTAGTAGAACAAAAAACTTGAAAACTGTTTTGTAACTTTTGAAACAACAACCTCTACATGTCAGTCTCTGACGTATGACGTTGCTGTCAAGTTGTCAAAGAACACCCATTGTTTTAATACAATATCTGAGGACCTTGGATTCCGTATTTTTGATCAGTAATAAAATATTAATTCAAAGCACTTAGAAATATTGGACTTTCTAATATTTTGCAAGGTTAACGCACATCAGACTGATAAATATTTATATCTAGAAATACTTGGAATAATCCAATGGATTAACAAAATTGGTCTTTCTATATATACTTTTGAAGATTAGGCAATATTGAATGAATTTTAAAATAGATTAATGCCTTAGAATTAATCCTATTACAACTGATTGATTTATAAAAATAAAAGTTATTCCTAACAATTTATCGCTAAGGTTAATTCAAATTGTTTTTCATATTTGTTATCCGTATTCCTTCTCTCTTGCTTACTTAGTAGTTCATTGCAAGCAATGTGTTAATTATATTATTACCTAACGCGAATAGCGGAATGTATATATTGTCGTTAACTCAGCCAATGCTTTTCGTTTGAGAATGTTACAAAATGTAAACTATTTTGCAAATAAATATCTGTACTGAAGTGATTTGAGATACTAATCTTGTATAACATTGTCGTGTAACTGATATATAGGCTTCTCTTCTAGGCGTGTCTAGTATCTACTCAAACCTATTTTAATTAGTAGAAACTGATATGGGTGATGTTACAGAACACAACAATTATCCTTTACTTTAAATATATTGAAGTTTATAGGAATTAAAGAATATTTAAATAATTTAAATTTACCTAATTAAAATCCTACTATAAATCCTTTTTATCGTCACATATGTATCTCAAAAGTTACTCATTTTAATATCGCAAGTTAATCGCATTTTACAGCAGAGTTTAAGGTTTTGATTGATATTATAATTCGTAGTTTTTCGGTCCTTTTTTGGGGTTTTATCATAAATTTATTGGTAAAAAAAATCTTGAATTATAGATTTGAAAAGCGGTTAATCTCTTGTCTAAGATCCACCTAAGAAAACACCAATGTTTTCATTTCTATAAACAAATTTTCGTACGTATTCGTTCCCGCTACGAGCCCGTAGGAATTTAAATAAAACATTCGCCACATCACTTTGAAAATACTAAACCTTCAAAGTGTCTCTATCGAAGCTATTTAAAAAGTTATTACAGCACTTCAACAGTAGTTCGACAACCATTGACTTTAAAGAGGTGTATCCAAATACTTTGCTATGTACATATGTACCTATATTGAACGCGTGTTAATATGTTATGATAAAGTGTTTTAAGATGTACACTTTTTACTATTAAACGTGTATGATCGATGGAGTAGTTTCTTAACATTTCATGTTCATTGTTCATTTCAAAAAATCTTTTGGGTGGTAGGCTACGTACCAATAATGTATTGAGCCAAGAAGTGGCTCCTCCTTGCAAGCGGAATAGATCCACATTCGGTGGAGTAGTGCGATTAGAAGAGTTATGGGTCAATGATTAGCTTTGAAGCTTTTGGAGACAAGCACGTATATGGAAGGTTGATTAAAGGCAATGTAACATATGCAAGCATAAAAATACAGTACAGGGGTTGACTTAAACTTTATAAAAACATACTGTCTAGTCCTAGCTGTTCAACGTAATCGAACGTACAAAATATTTACTAAAACCCACTGTCGACACATCGTGGAGCCGATTCTTCTCGGTGTTTTTATATAGGTAGGTATATACGCAGACTCGCTCGACATATTTCTAATTTTGAACCTAATTTATAATAACATTCATAACAGAATCCATTGAAAGTCAATTTAGTTTCAATAAAAGCAATCTAAAAACTAGGGCAGATGATTGAGGACGGGTTTCATAAAGGGCAGCCGAGTAGGTACAATTTCAGTGAAGTAATAGAGTTTATTTATTACTGTGTTCATTGTGAAATATTAAAGACTGGAATCATCTGTACTGATATAATAAAAGGAGAACGACTCATTTGTTGAATTTCGCTATTAAATATAAATTAACGTCTACTTATTATGAATAATATTAATTATTAGTATCATCGGCTTGTCTCAGTCCACTGCTGAACATAGGTCACCCCACATTGGGTTTTTGCCATAATTCCTACACTGGTAACGCCTACGTAGCGGCCTGTCGGCGGTTAGGACATTCATCTAGGTCTAGGGAGGCTGCGACACCTTTACCACAGTTAGTTGATCGTCAGCGCGTCATCCCTTTTATAACTTGTATAGCAGGGCCCACCATGGGCAAGCAATATATGTAAAAGGCGTTTTTAAAATGTATGTAAAAAAAAGTAACTTCACGCCTGTAATCCCCGAAGAGGTAGGCAGAGGAATGCAGAACCACT
>DWTO01001980.1:0-14911 GCA_018244755.1 Jemadia pseudognetus
ACGTAAACGTAACTGGTGAATTGTGGGAGTGTACTACACTCGTCTGCCTACCTCTTCGGGGATAACAGGCGTGATGTTATGTTTATAATATTTATTTAGTATCGTTACTAATACAAGTGGCATTACATTTGTTGATGAGTGACATTAATTAGATTACAAAAATTACACAAAAGTTCGACCACGTTGCACCATTAGCACGAATACTTTGCAGGTTTCGCTATGCGATATCGACTCTGAAATTGGAGAGCAAGTGTCGGATGAACTGGGCGTCAAGTACGGTCGGAAGAACGTGCTTTTCTGTCAATGCGACGTTACTGATTACCCTCAATATGAAGGTAAGGTGCACTCCGATGTAAAAAAAACATAAAGGTAACGTTAAGTCATGTCCATGTCTACATATACTTTAACAACTGAACGTTCTTATAAATTGTATTACAAAAAAAAAAAAAAGTATTACAGTGTCAGCAAAACTCATTGCGTTTTATCGATTCAGTGTAGTTTAAAAAATAAAACCATTCTGCGTTGTTAAAATCACGTTGCGCCTAAATATACACAAGATTTAACGTTTATCATTTATTGATGTAAAAAATATTTTTATGTTCAAAAAATTAAAAAGAGAATTATATGTGTGGGTGTATCACATATTATCACGGACACCGCGATAAAAACTACTAAAATTGTTTATTTATGTTGTTATAAGCATTGTTCTATTTTATGCTGATTTCAAATTATGATTTGACTATTATACTCATAACGTTTAGGTACCTAAGATTTAAATGTTTAATTTAAGTACTAAAAGTTAAGAGTTGGCTGATTATTTCAATGAATTGTATGAAATTTGCAGAAGCTTTCGAGATGACCATAAAGGTGTTTAACAGATTAGACATAGTGATAAATAACGCTGGAGTAATGAACGACAGATTCTGGGAGTTGGAAGTTGACGTTAACTTGGTAAGTTTATGTTTATGCTTAATTCTTATACATTCTTATTAACGCAGCGTGCGTGTAAAAATCTACACGTTTAGGCCACTAGAAAATGTTTTAGAATACCAAAGTTTAAATTAAAATATAATACTTTTATTTAATTACTATGTATAATATTATACTAAATCAGTGTCCAAATAACATTGATACAAATAATTATTGTAATCAGTTTTATTATGCATTCCATATCGTTTTGGGATGACATTAAAATCAGAAAAATTAATAGGACTCTTTTATACAAGCGCAAATTCTGTAACATATTTCGTATTTATCTTTAAATGATGTATTGTATATGTACATTCATAATCTCCTTAAAAAGGATTAGAGTGTAATCTCGTTAGGACATCGAGGCTACATGGCACCATAGTACGTTCGATCATCTCCTATGCTTTTAAAATAAGACAATAATTAGATTCCGGCTGGGTAGGAACCTTTATCTATCAATTTTATTAAAAAAAGCTGTTTTGAGTTCGTTGAAAAATTATTATTTTTATAATTATATCATCTTGTCAGGTCCTCTACAGATTTGGCAGGGAGCATGGAGTGTCAAATATCTATATTCATACAGGCTTGAAGCCCTTCAACATTCATCACTCTTTTAATATACGCACACCTGCTCCAGAGATTTCTGGCTCGTTAATTAAATGTAGTTTGACTTAACCTAGATTAATTCTTTTAGAAGGTCAGTCAATTGGAAGCCTTAAAAATAAAATGACTTATTTGAATGTAGGTGTATAATAAATTAAGAATACGTTAGAATGTTAGTAGTAAGGTGCATATGTTGAACAAAAAATTGTGATTGTACAATTGATGCAAGTACAATTGATTGTATGTACAATTGGTTGTATGTACAATTGATTATATGTGCAAGTTATTATATGTGTAATTGACTATGCGTATAACTGATTATATGTACAAGTGATGAAATAAAAGCCACTCTTTGTTTGTTGAACTGAACCAGACGAAGCACTTGTTGCATTTATTGAACCACAGCTGCATTGCGACATTGCCACGATACTTCAGTTTATTTTCCTTCCCACTATTTATCGACCTTTTAATGGAATGGAAAACTTTAGTTTTAATAGCTAAGTGTATTGACCTAAAGGCTAGACATTAAATTAAAACTTTTAAACGTATCCGCGACAGTTATGTATAAAAGCAATACGAATTTTGATAACACAGTACCTATAATAAGTGGTTATTAATTATTATACAATATCCTGAGAACTTTCTATACATATCTTGGCCTTTATACGTAATATGAGACTAGTTTTGCAAAATACCCATTGGTAGAGATTGTAATGCACAAATAATTCATTATATTCAAAAACATGTATTAAATACTAATACGCTCAAAGCCTGAAACAACATGTAATTTGATAACCGATATACCTTATGATGATGTTTGCTGACAAGATGACAGCAGAAGTAATTAATGTGCATTCATATCATTTTTAATTTCGTGTATAGATATACGTTATAAATATACAATACAATTTAAAATAAATATACAAACATATAATATACAATACAAATTAACATTTATTAACGAAATACAAGTATAAACACCCAATATATTTTGAATTAAACGGTTCTTCATAACGTTTAATTTTCCATATAATGTATGCATAGATAAACAACATGGATAAACTGCATTACACGTGGTTTCTATTAATCCACATATCGTGTGCTTTTATTTCCGCGTGTGTCACCGATCTTTTATCTAATTTTTAACTAAGTATACAATACTTGCTTACTTCCTATTGATGATTCCTATTAAAGACTGTTATGTAAGTAGTTTCCCACTGGGGTAATATAATACGTTACTAATGAAGTTACGTCAATCTTATTAGGTATATCGGTACTGAGAAACCACATACATTCCGTGTTTATGACATTAAGCAAAACCATTTCAGAATTACTTTCCTATTGTTCAGCTTAACAATAACATTGTTTACAGCTCAACATAAAATTATATTAATTTATTTTAGGCTTCTAGTATAAAAAAAATGGATGCTTCATTTTAATTTCTTTAGATTTATTCAATGCTTTGACTGCGTTCCAGAATGGCGTCATCCGCGGAACTCTTTTAGCCTACCGGTTCATGGGCAAAGACCGTGGAGGCCAGGGGGGGACAATCATTAACACTGCTTCAACCGCATTCAACAGACCTCAGGTTTCTACGCCCATCTACACCGCCACCAATTACGCCGTCGTGGGACTGACTCGCTCGTACGGGGTGTGTATTTCGAAGAAGATTCTAGAAAAGAGCAATTCAATTATGAATTTAATAAAATTAAGCCCCCGTATAAAAATATCTAACATCTAATTCATATCTTCTTTTGTTTGACAACATACCTAGGTGTACGTATACGTAATTCTACGTCGACCGAAGTCGCTATCAAACAGCGACATTACGGTTCTAATGAACTAATCGTGTTGAACATTAATATAAAACAACGATCGCACAAATTTTTGGTAGATAATTGACAAGCCACTAAAGCGATACAGAAAATCCTCAATTCCACAGGATCAGTATCACGTGAACCTTACCGGGGTGAGGAGCATCGTGATCTGCCCCGGACTGACCGACACGGGCCTCGTGAAGGAGATCCGTAAACAGCTTATGTCCTCCGAGTACGAAGCGGCCTGGCAACGTGACAACGCTAATTGCAAGACCCAGAGGTAACGAACGATTTTATCTTTCAATGTGCATATCTTTACGCGGTTTGATTTAGTGGACTCCTTTAATGCGTTACTCAGGTTACATTTCCTTTTACACGTTTAGAAAATCAACCTTTCCGCAATAACCACACAAAACGCCGTAAACGCCTTGATTGGTAAATTCATTTCATAAGTAATAAAATTAACGTTATAAATTAATTCAAATCGTTAAAAAAAATTGTGTTTCAACGTAGAAGAAGACCTGACGTGCTTCTTTTACGTTGAAACACAGAAATTGTGTGAATAATTGGCACTCCATCATATGCTATGGCTACCCCGTATGAGGATCTGGCGTAACGCTATATTATCTTTTCGGTGCTCTCTGCCTGTAAGGGAACCTGACGTGAAAATACATATATATATTTTTTTATTTTAGCGCTGAGCACGTGGGTCGTGCTCTCGTAGAGATTCTTGCCAAGGGTCAGAGTGGCTCCGTTTGGATCGTGGAGAACGGCCAGCCGGCCAGGGAGTGGCGCGGTTAGAATGGACAAGGAACGAAATACATCTGGAAGATGCGGCCATACGAAGCTGTTGCATAAATCTCGATTTATCACTCTATTAACGAATAAGACTCTATTAAACGCATAAAATAGAATGGAAATGTAATATTGACTAATTGGGATGCTAAGACTACTATTTCTAACACTTGGTAGAAGGTAGATTGGATTTCTAATGTAATTACAAAAAAAGAATCGACGATGATTAGCGATGATTGACAGGGGAAAGAGTTGTGCTTCGGGATCCTAATCAAATATGGTCGAGATATAACCTTAAATAATAAGGTTGCCACAGTAATCATGACAAATATTATTCGTCATATTATCGAACATTTGTGGCAAAACGAAAAAAAGCATGAAATCAAAGTTTTTGTCGAATATTTTGGTAGCACAATAATGTGTTTTTATTAAAAATTTCAACGTATTAGTATAATCTTTATAATGTTGTAACCTGCTGGATTTAGAAACGTAGTGTGAAATAATGTAAGGAATTGTTTTCTTTAAGGAACTACTATAAAAAGAACAAGGACCTCTTAAACAGCCAAAGATATGAAAATATCTAGATAATAAAGTATCCTTTTAGTAATGATAAATATTACAGCCGCTATTAAGTACGTAAAAAATAAAGCATGTAGGTAAATTATTACATACGGTACCCATACCGTCATTTACCGTCTAGCTGTTGACATAAGTGACATTTGACAAGCGTAAATGTAAACGTAAAGCGTGATTTTGGGTAATAAATACTGTTTGTTAAAGAAAATACATGTGGGAAATAACCTCATTCAAATAAATGCACTCTTAAGTGAATGTTTTGTAAAAAAACTGAAAATTTACCAAGCACTTAATGCTCCACTGCAAGCAATAATAGATTAATAACATAATAATGCTCATTACTTATGAATTTTTCTCACTAATAATGACTATACGTATAATAAGCGAGACATCTATAGCTATACTATGATAAAGTTGTGTAAATAATTTCTTTTCCTAGTATAGTCGCCAGTGTAAGAAACGGTATTTATATTTTATACCAAATGTTTTTATAATGTGTAATATAACGTAGACACTAGTCGTATATTGACTATCGTATTCAATCGTATAATTCCAATATTGCATTATATTTATTCATCTTGAACTGTCGGTATTTAGTAATAAAAATGAGATTGGAGTACCCTCATGACACTAAGTATTGCTAACCCTAATTAAATGAAAGCTACTATTTGAAACATATCTTGTTTTTTGTTGGGATGTAGAAATAAAATTAGTTGTCAGTTGACTTTTCAAAAGTACAAGGTCATCGGGAATTACGTTTCTCCCAATGACTAGTTATTTGAAATTAAAAAATGAGTAGGATTTTGTGTATGTGGCCATTAATCAAACAAATTCGTAAAGGGTGCAACTTATATAATTGCCAATGTTGTTTACTCATACTTCTATGATGACATTGTATGGTTGATATTAATGAAAACATTACGCTAAGTTAGGTCTTTTTAAAAGTATATTATTATCATAACTGCATTGATTTTACTGGTTTGATGCGTACGTTACAAATGTCAAACATTTTGTTGTAAAATGGTTGTGTTATTGTAGAATTTGAATTAAATTTCTATGTGATTATATGGTATAGTATTTCAATGAAAAGTGTACATTGGCTCAAATTATTCGAATGCATAATAACATTAAAATGTGTGACAAGTTGAAATATTAAAATTAAACGGAAAAATATTGAATTCTACAATAACATCAGTAGTAAAAATGGAACATTTTGAAAAATTAAATCCTGTATTTATTTAAGATGTAATTTTGATGTTTTATAATTTTGTACCGAGATTTGTTACTGAGTGTCGTAATATTGCTAAATGTTTTATACGAGCTTACGTTTTTATTTGCAATAAAAATATACAAAAATAAACATGACTTTAATGAAAAAAACAGTTGGAAGATTTGTAGTAAATGTATATTTCCGTATTAATACAATCACCAGGTACAGGTTTTGAGTTACAGTTTTACAAATATATTGTATTTAGTCAAAATCTTTGTTTCAAATTTTCAGTTTAAAAAGGACTTTTATCGAGATAACGTTTGCAATAGACTCTACTAAGTGATTCCAATTTAAATTAAAACAAACAGAGTCCTTTTACAATACATTTTTAACACTAAAATTTGTGTGATAAACACTGGATCTCTATCAGCGGACTTCAATTAGAATCCTTATGGCAGTAATACACTGACACTTCACAACACTCACCATCAACATGTAACAAGTCTACAGAGACACGACTCCCAGTAAAACTGCCGCACGACTCCAGTGCAGTCCTACTATCACATTTCATTTACTTACAATAAAATGACAGTCAATAAATCACCTGCAAGTCGGCATTCAACAGATCCAAAACACATCGACAACTGTGAATCAACTAATATACCATACGGAAACCTGGCCAGCAGAAATCTAATTCGCTCGAAAAATATCTCTAAGTATTTCAGCTCTCATTACGCTACAAATATAACTATACATTTTCTTAGTAGGACCGCTCGAACGGCCCGTCGCGTCATTGCGCAAAAGATAGAAATTAAAAAAAAACGGCAGTGACGCAACGGGCACGCTATAATACGATTACAATAACTAACATTCATTACAATTTTATAGGCACACACTGCGCGTTATAAGGGAAGCTAGGAAAATATATAATTCAATCGGGCACGACATAAATAACGATTCAATTACACTATGCAGGGTTCCCTCTACTACATAGCCTCGTTACAATTTACAAGGGGAGGCTGTCTTCGTTCAATCATCACGATATTGACGTATGGGATCACAGAAATTTGTCTAATGTCGTTAGGGTTGTCAAATCGGATGACGCCAATACACGCAGGGCCGGCCGCGAGCGGCACCCGCCCGCCCACACTTCTGTCTGTACTTACTTCACGCTAACTGTAAGCAAGCGCGCCTGGACGAAGTCGATTTGTTCACACGCGTGCTCACGGGAATTTCCAACTGATACCTTCCATTATATTGGATACAACACTATCACACCAAAACATTGTCCATTCTACACTTATCTGTGCCACGTTTTAACTTCCCGCGAATACGGCTCCTCCTTCCTAATCGATTACGTTTTTTTTATTACACACCACAATCACCAACATACACTTTGCCGTTTACTTATTCCGTTTGTGATCAGTCCTCGCGATAATAAATTAAGATTCAGTATACTCTCCGTGTCCAGCTTCCCCTACTTGGCTGTAAAAGAAGATAGTATTTAGAATATATCTCTAATTAAACACGTATTGGAAAAAAATCTTAGCAATATTTATCAACATATAATAAGATCAATGAAGGAAAATTTTAAAAGTCAGGGATGTATGAGAAATTCTAATATCACTTTTCTCTGTTAGTCATTTCCAATTACACACAGACTCAAACTGATGCATTATATGGTTCAGTATGATTCACCTGCCGCAGTGGGCGGCTGCGGCTGCGGCTGCGAGCCCGAGGCGGCGGGCGCGCTGTTGCGCGCGCGCTGGTGGCTGTTGCTCATGCTCATGTTGCTCATGCTCATGTTGCTCATGTTCATGTTGGTCATGTTCATGTTGTGCGGCCGGCCGCGCCCGCCGCGCATGGCCCGCCAGCTGGGGAAATACCACATACTACCGCTCAGTGGTGAAGACTATTCTCATCCTGTGTTGCGACGATAATAAACATTCCTTGTGCAGTGTGCGCGTGTTCCATGTTCAGATTGAAAGTCATCGATACGGCTGTTGTATCATGTTATATCACTGAAATGCAGTTAGCAGTTATGTCTGCAATCACTACACTCAATTGATTATTGTGTGGTTGTAATCAAATATACATTTTAAACAATTGAACATTTGAAGCTCAGAAATATCAACAGATTCATGTAAGATTCAAGTTTACCACAGAGGCTGGTGACCACCTTAGGTCAATGTGCTGTGATGTTTGTAAGACTTAAAATGCTTGTTATATTGGGTAAATAGCTATTGAAGTTTAAGGCACTAGATAGTAAAAGGTTAAGAATTTCATACCTCTGCCGTGGTGTCTAGATAAAAATGTGTATTAATAATATTATTACATAAAAATATATATTATTATATAGGCATAGAAAACATAATATTTCAGTATGTTTGACTTACAAATACTAACAGAAATAATTACAGCCTGCTGTATAATTATATTATTCAAATGTACTTGTACTTTGTGTGAGAATAATCTTAAGTGCCTCTCACCAAGTTAATTGTGTTATAAGCATTTACCTCACCACACTGTTTATACATATTATCATGAGTAAATCTAACTAAAGTATTATAATAAACACACTGACTAATGGTTATATAAGTGTTATGCAGTATTTTCCATTTAACATTATAGCTCTAACTATTATAACATAACATCACTCCTATGTCTTCCCTAGAGGTAGACAGAGGAGTGTAACACACTCCCACATTTTACCAGCTTTAATTAATAGTTAAAATAATAATATGTTAGTTAATTCAATTTGCTTACATGTCAGGGCTGTTAAGAGTAATGCTTGTTAGTGGAGGCAGTGCAGTGTTAGTAAAGCTATAGGCACTTTAGATAAAGGAGTCATTGGTATGTGAAAGAAACTTCATCTTTTTCAATTCCAATTAAATGTCATTGTGTCATATGGAGCACTATCCAGAAATCTATCCAGACATATACCATGACTACAACACTTTTAGTGTGCAATATATTGTTTCCTGATAATGTATTTAAATAATATTCAATCAATTGGACCCAATTCTGTATGCTTGCCCTCATACATTTCATGAAATTTCCAAATAAAACATTACTTTTTTCTTACAGTGTAAAAGTAATGTTTTCTTTACAGGAGGCCAACGTTAAAGCTAGATATCATTAGAGTTTTCAGTTCTTTCATTGATTCACAGGAATCATACTACAGTGTTAGTAACAACACACAACCAAGCACACATTACACACAGCAACATACCAAGGACCCTTCACCGAGTTTGCCTACAGTAATAACAACAGTGGGTAGTTACGGCTGGTGCTGCATGTGCGGCGCGTGCGTCATGTGCGCCGCGTGCGGGTGGCGCCACGCGCCGCGCCCGCGCCACGCGCCGCGCCGCGCCGACGCCACGCCGAACGTCTCCGAATTCAGCTTGCGCTCCACCCGCCAGTCCGTCCGCTGGCTGCGACCCTTTGATCTAAACACAATTTCAAAATGTATATAAAACTATATTACATTGTATTTGAATTTATTAAAATTTTCCTAATTCTGTCGACCATTGCATCATACGACTGTTGGAACATGGGTCTCATCTCAGAATGAGAAGGTTAAAACTAGTCTTTTAACTTTCCAAATAAAAGCCAGATACTAGGCCTGTTTTAATAATAGTAATATTAATAAAATTATATTATGATATGTATGTATAATATTAATAATAATACCTTGGAATGAGACATACGCAGCATTTTGATGAAAACTAGACTGAGCTAAAGCTATGCTGTCCAGACTATTTGATAAGCACATACATACATTTCTGAATACCTAATTTTATACATAATAGAACACCCAAACAAATCAAATATAAGTGCTCTTCATACAAATAATTTATCATGCATGTCAATAATCTCACAATCCCCCTCCAGAGATGTGGGTGACTGGACCATGTGAAACATTAGAGTCAATGTCTATATTAGTTTCTCTCACCTCTCCACAGCCTCACAGGAGATGTTGTCGAAGAAGCTCTTCTTCTTGTCATAACCCATGAACTGGCTGTCATCATCCAACTGCTCCTCCCCTGCACCCGTCTCATTCCCTGAATCATCTTTCTTATCCACTTCACCCTGTTGAAACAATATTTATGTATTACATATATTAATAATAACTATAATGTAGTTAACAGCACCCAAAAAAGAAGTTTTCATATTACCTGAAAGAGAAATTTCTAATATCACGAAAAATTGGACAGACATACATATATTCACGCCACATCCCTTATGGGGTAGGCAGAGAGCAATAAGTGTCAAATAACTTTATCCCTATAGATCTGCCGCACTTCTACATTCATCATTCTCTTCTTACGTGCATGAAGGTTTCGGAGACTTCTGAGTCCACTATCAGCCAGTATCTGGCCTATTTGATCAAGGCAGGTGAAATTTGATCGCCCTTGGCACCTGCGTCTATCAATATCCGCATTGTATATATGCTGCATTGTTCTTTCATCAGCCATTCTCTCAACATGTCCAAACCATCAAAGCATGCCCTTTATAATTTTTACACCAATACTCTCACATACAAGGTATCGTCCTTACGTCAGAATTACGAATGCGATTGGCGAGTGACAAGCGACAAATGCACGGCAACGATGTCATCTTGACTGCGTTTATTCTACTTTCATCTCCTTTCTTACACAGCCAACTCTCGCTACCGTACAGTAGTGTTGGATTAAACACAGAGTTGAGCATTGACAATCAAGCTCGCTGGCTCAAAAGTTGGCAACTCAGCTTACCCAACACTGCATTCACTCTATTTCCTGCACTCACTCTTCTCTCTAGGTCAGCAGTGTACCTGCCATCCCTACTAAAAGTAGATCCAAGAAACAATTTCATCCACTTGTTCCAGCACTACATCAACTACTACCCTTACAGTAGCTCACAACTCAACTCCTTCAAATACTAACACTTACACATTATTCACATTCAAATGCAAGCCTTTTTGCATACACCATTGAAAGAAAACAATTGTTATAAAACGAAAACTATCCAATACTATAGAATCTATACTGTACCAATGGATAGGAGAGATTAAAAGTATAGTATAAATGAACATCAAATTTAAAGCCTTCACTTAATACCTCACATAAGTTTATATGAGAATGTCATTTGAAAATAAAAACTCTATTAACCATTAACGAACAATTGTAATAATCACAACACCATAATTAGACAGAATCCAATATTTCGACTAAATCCTCACCTCAACCTTAGTGTCCCCATCAGATGTGTTTGTCTTCGCAAGTTGGCTGCGCAGCTCCTCGAAGTTGTTGCTGGCCTGCTTAAAATTAAAGTCTTGGTCAAAGTTAAGCCTGATGTTGATACGGCTTTTCCCACAATTGGGAAGTCCACCCGGCCCAGCAGCATAGTCAAGAGAGAAAGAGGGAGAATTAAATAAAAAACTTAATCATATTTGACCTCACCTCAACTTTTGCATCCCCATCAGAAATCTTGGTCTTGGCAAGTTGGCTTCTTAACTCCTCAAATTCAGTGTTGGCCTGCTCAAAGTCGTAATCATTGTCGAATTTGAGTGTGTTCTTGTTTCGGGGTACAAAGCCACCGCGACCGCGGCCACGTGATCTCCCCCGCCACCCGCCACGGTTGTAACCTTTGCCCGCAAAACGAATATTTGTTTCAAATGCAAATTCTTTTTATTTTACATTATAATTTGTATTGAGAGGCACTCGTTTTTCGAACTGTTTACGATTAATGCATACTCAGTTGGAATTAATTCATCATCATCAAGAACCCTTTGCAGTACACTGTTGATGACTGCCGATGAGAGGCTTTTGGATCGCAAAGCGCAGCTTCTCGCACCGCCTAATTTTCTGCCCACAGGCACGTAGCTGTACCTAGGCAGACCACGCCATACCACGATCTGCCCGCGCTAGGTTTAATCGTCTCTTACGACACACTATACCCCAGCACCTGGCACGGGGTCAGAGAATATATTCTTTCGCTGCACCGACATGAATAATTACAAATAGAAAAAATTCCTTTGGTGTGTTCAATGTAAGAAGTAAACTGTATATTATTGAATTACAACCTAAGATAAAGATAGTTTAACCCTGGATAGTTCAAGAAAAAACCTCACCAGACTGGTAATGGTGCTGGTCGATAGCTTGGTGATGATGCTCATTGGCCTGGTGGTGGTGTTGATTGTGTTGATTGTGCTGGTTGTGCTGGTTATGTTGGTTGTGCTGGTTATGCTGAATGTGTTGATTGAGCTGCTGGTGCTGGGGGACAGCGGGCTGTTGACTCTGCGCGGGGCCGGTCTGCGAGCCGCTTGACACGCGCTGGCGAGTGCGGGAATTAGGCCTCGCTCGGTTGTTGTTGTTGTTGTGGTTTATATTGTTGTTGTTGTTTTGGCTCTTGGCTCCGGCACTGCGCCTTGCGTCACGCTGACCGGACCCACCAGCCACCGAACCCACCTGAAAAGGAGGAGTTGCTTATAATACATCAAATACAACAAAACTGTGTGGAGAAGCATGAGCTCAAATTAAATTATTCGTAGTTAGCATACCCTAACTATACATTCCTTTTGAATAGAAATTAATTTAATCATTCTTAAGTCCTTTGTCACTTGAGTATGGTTGGAAATTAGATTAAATTTGGAGGTGCGGCAGGTATGTAAGGATAGAGCTATTTGGCACTCGATGCTCTCTGCCTACCCCGCAAGGGACCTGGCGTGAGGATATGTATGTATATCACGAAATTATGAGTATAATAATTTTATATTACGTGTGCATATATATGTTGGAAGGTATATAAAATATTCTAATATCTTGATATTGATGTCACTACATAGATTGATATCTGTACAATGTGCATTAATTTAATTTACTCAATTACATGACATTAATCGTTGAGATCACAGTTAAGATGATGAATTAAATGAAAAGTGTCTAGTTAGAAAGTAAAATAAAACTTAACCAATGAATTATACACCCAAATTTTATTCGTACAGCGGAGTACATTAGGATATTATACTCGTAACAATACCGGAAAGTTTCTACCGACCTTGATTGATCAGATTTACTCGTACAAATCGCAAAGGTGAAACATTGGAAGCATTTACCGAATGCGAACTCCCCAAATTAGACCGATTGAACAACCTACGAGAATAATTACCCACAAACTCAATTTCCCAGAAACCCAACTCAACGCTGAAATGAACTGCGCCTCTCAAGGAATTCGGAAAACATCTTGTTTCGTAACTAAGTCGGTCAAGAATGTAAATGATTCGTTTACAATCAAGAGTACTTACATTTCCATGGAAATTTAGCAAAATAAACGTAGATTAATATAATTAATAATAAAACAAACGAGGACAGGGCGCAATAGCGCTCTTTGGGGGAGGCTTATGTCCAGCAGTGGACTGAGATAGGCTGATGATCTGTGATGTGAAACGAAGTGTTGTGTCAATTATAATATAATCTTACATTTATATTTTAACTATCAAAATATTAAACTTATCACATTTAATTTCCCAATTAAAACTCAAGAGGCAATTAGTATTTTAAAAAAGTGGGTAGTTCAACATTACTTCGAAATTTTAAAGCCGTTATTAAAATAAATGAAATTTCACTGTGTAGCCGTGTGACGGACTGAGGATATTAATTATATACATAAATGTTTTAACGAGACACGAGCATTTTTATTTTGAAACTCATTAGATATTAACAAATATCCACATGATATGTTTATGAAAACAAATTTTAGTACTCTTTTCACAAAGATGTATGGTGACTGTCTCATTTTTCACTACGAAATTTTTCTCATTTAGTTTTCCCAGTAGTGGCTCAGAGTCTGGATACGTACCCGGTGTATGGCAATAGGCTCACCACCTGTTCTCTAGTAGACGTAAACTTAACTGGTGAAACGTGGAGCTGTTCTACATTCCTCTGCCTACCTCTTCAGGGATACAGGAGTGATGTTACGTTTTAATGTACATGGCGATTTTTAATAATGAAGAACTTTCATTATAATTAGTAGCAGTAGTGGGATCCATGAAAGGAGCCTCTCCGAGCGGCGATTGTTTGATTAGTATGAACATAATAATATACTGCCCGGCGCACCCTGGACATTGCGGCTAATTATTTCACCAGGATGGCTGATCACTCACGATCAGCTATCGACTCGACTAAGAAGAACATAATTACTAGTAAATTCATTACTTAAATATAGAATACAATTCATTTAAATTCTTTAATGTGTAACACTTAAAAAGACTAATAATAAAAATGAACAAATCATAAAAATCAGCAGTAAAGGAGAATTTAACTTTATTTATTTACATATAATGTACAAGAGAGTGAATATCTAAGAAAATAAAACTGACTTTTTCATAAACATTGCATACCAATAGAAAAAGATTCATTTCTTCATTCCATTCCTTCTTTTCATACTTTCATTTAATTCGTTCATTCTTTATTACAGACCACATTTACTGATAAAAATGAGTGAATGGAACGCATATAAGTACGAATATTATATTACTGTTATCCGTAAATTACTTCGGTTATTAGTATTGAGCTCTCCCACACACAATTATAGGGTTGCTGTTATAATGACAGACAAAGGTGAAGATGTCCTTATTAAAGTTATAGGACGGTTTTAATTATTGTTAGTCTCCGACGACAATGTAATTGCCACGCTCAAAGCGTCGCGTATAATTATGTGTGACGCTCATAAAATTAAATATATACCTACATGTTTTTTGTACTTTTTTTAAAGAATATTACAGACGAGAAAATTGTGAGATTTGGTATAGGTAAAGTTTATATGAAACTGGAGTGGAACTAACTAAAAAAACTATAGTTTAAGTTAATGTAGGATTATATTTTAAATAACGTAACATCACGCCTGTTATCCCCGAAGAGGTAGGCAGAGGAGTGTAGAACACTCCCACAATTCACCA
>DWTO01001981.1:0-14911 GCA_018244755.1 Jemadia pseudognetus
GTAGGCACTGTGTTTCAATCCGGATGCCGGTGAATTTATCTGTCGGAATTTCGGGTGTGCGTGATTTAAACATTTTTGTATGTTCATGGCTCTTATAAAACATGAATGTATGGACTATTTTTTATTTTGAAGAAAGTCGCACATAGACTTCTTGAAGCGACTTCGAAGAGGACTATACAAAGGGCCTGTTTAGGGTCTTTTAAAAAAGTTAGCATTAGTTATTATTTAGATTATTTAAGGCTAATAATACGAATAGGTGACAATAAGTCTAAGAGTTAGTAGGCATTAGTCCTATTTAAATGTATAGTACTATTGCAGATTGTATTGTTTTTACTGCCGAGAACTTGGATGATGACACACCTTCAGATCGAAATACTAATTTTTTTTAACTGCCAATGAATGATTTAACCGGTGGAACGTGGGAGGGTATTACACTCTTCTGCCTACTTCTTCGGTGATTGAGGGCGTCATGTTACTTGTTACGTCTATGGAATTAATAGACATGTCCGCAAATATTGTTACGGCTCATTGTAAGCGTCAGATCTTCGTTTAAGGTCTTTTGATATTGCATGTCTTTCTTCCGGTACATGAAGCGTATCCGCTTACTATACGGAAACTTGTTTTGCTTTTATTATCATTTGGGTAGTATTTTGTTGTTAAACGTTTTATGAGTAGGTATCTAAATAGTGTTCTACGCTCCTCTGCCTATCTCTTCGTAGATTACCCGCAAGATGTTATGGTTTTTCTTATACATGCAGAATTAAATTGTGAAACGGTCTAGCTCATGTGTGGTTTCTTTAGGATAACTTAACTCTTTACCTGTACAAATTGTTCTTCATGGGTTTTCGTCTGCCGCAGCGATAAAGACTGTTTTCAATGATTTACGGGAACTTATGAGAAAAATCACGATAGATAATTTAATAAGAAAACACAATCTGCCTCTTGCAGGTACACCCTGGACATGGAGCAGAACGATGTGATAACGTTCGTGGCGCTGCTCTCCCACGTGATGTGCTACGCGAACTCGGCGATCAACCCGCTCATCTACAACTTCATGAGTGGTCAGTACATCGTCAGAGACCGCTCAGTGCAGTCGGAGAATGGCATCGCATGCAAACCAACATGTCTCAGCTTCAATTTACCATAGATACTCGTTTAAGTGCGTCATAATAAAGAGTAGTATAATAAGAAAATCAGATATACAGATTGAGAATGGGGAAGGGAAAAGAGTCCTCCGTTGAATTCAATAAGTTTCTTTATCAATATAGAATAACATGTTGATTATTATTTTAAGGATTAATTTTATTTTATAACACGATCGCATGTTGCCAGGTAAGTACCGGCGCGAGTTCCGGCGCGCGTTCTGCTGCTCGGCCAGCCCCACGCGCGACAGCCTCACCACCATGACGCGCCTCACCACCAGCAAGAAGCGGCCGGGCGACCCCCGCGCGCCGCCCGCGCCCCTCGCGCCCCTCGCCCGGCCCGCGCCCCGCGCCCACCCCGCCCCGCGCGCCGCCACCTACGTGCAGAACGGCTACCGGAGCGGCTGCATGACTTAGGGAGGGGTGTTTCAGCTCCGCGGGAAGGACGCGCGCACGTTAACCGTGGCGCTGACTATCGTCGAAGTACAAAAAGCTTCGTTTTACAAAATTACAATGCTTTGAATTTAACGGACGCTAAACATGCTACGTAATCGTTATTATTTGACGTACGTATATTACATTAAGGAACAGTTTGACGCAACCGGCCCTTAGAGAGTATATTCCATTGTGTAAAGAATGATGAATGTCTTGGGACATCACTACGGTGACCACACGGCTGGTAACCTACGTATATAATATACGCATATATGCATAATATATTATTATACATATATCTACATAGGTACATTTAAATGTATTCTTTGTGGTTTTTTTTATACAAAAATAATCTTAGAATACGAGATTTGTATGACAGTGTAAATTGTGAGTGTAATACATATTATGAGTTAACCGTTTAAGGGTTGAGTGTAAATGTGGAAGGACGACAGCGGTACATATTGTTGCTGTTATTCAGCAATGACATGTAGTGATTGGAATTTGAGAAGTGTTGAAACAAATGATATTTCTCATTTTTTTATATCAGCTGATTTATATATCATTTTGTAAGGACGTCATATGTACGTATGTGTTTAAAATGCATTGTATAAGATTATTGCGTGCCATGTACATGGAGATTATAAATAATATTATAATGAAATTAATTCGACATGTAAATTTTTTATAACGCTAAGATTATGTCGTTTCCTACTTCGGCATTTTTTTTATATTTAGTATTAAGCGCTAATAATGTCAATTGTAAATAAAATATTTTTTACCTGGTTTTTGTTACAGCGATTTTGTTTGTTATCTATATAACAATCTTCCATGATCTCTAAGTCATAAAATTTTTTACGCTATATTTTATGAATGTATGATATATTTAAGTAAACATACGTTTATAATATTAAATGTTATATAAATTACTATAACGTGTTTGTCGTTTTATACTTACATTTTACATTCACCCTGTTACATTGTATCAAAAATACTTACATATTGACATAAAATACGAATATAAAGTCAAGACTTATATTTTATTGACTTCAGCTAGAACATGTTTACAGATTTTAATTGAAGTTTTACTCAATTCTTTGAGCAGTTTCTTATCATTGGGAGAAATATAACTGCGATTCTAGAGTCTAGATTTTACAGTCTACGACAAGACTGTTCAACAGTTAAAATTATTAAAACATAAAACGGATATTTCATTGTACAAAAAATGTAGTAATCGCTTAAAACTAGACAGACGAGTGCGGGGAAAGGTCTTGTAGTGATACTTAAACAAATTCTCTGAAAGTTACCGAATTGCCTTTACATAATCTGAATAGTTTTAAGATTTCTTTTCTTATATGTACTTTTTTCTTCACTATTTCCTCTCCGTTTTTGTGACCAATCTCAAAATTATTGTTGTACGTATGTGTTTTACTTTTGTACTTTTCGTGAACTGGAATATTTTGTCTTCTTGCGGTTATTCCGACATCTATATTACGATTTTCTAAACCGTTACTGGACGTTGAATCAAGATAATTTTAATATGACTACGCGCAATAGTATTGGTAAGTTACCATAGATGGCGGTGATAAACAAAAATAATAATTTATGTTTATCACCGCCATCCGTATCGTATCACCGCAATCCCGTATCGTCTAGCGTCATCTATCGCTCATATCGTACACTGATTTGAGTGACATTGTAGAATGTTCTTTATTTAAAATCCGATCACAGAGAGCAGCACTTGTTAAACTGTAAAATATGAACCTATCCAAAGTTTTTATTTCCATCTGCAATTGCATAATATGTCTAACAGTCATGCTAAATACGTAATCATGATTATCGCTAATTGACTCGCTTATCCCTACTCGAAAGCGATGGTTTATTTACCATATTATTATTATGGCGATAAAATTGTATGCTACATAACATATTGTATGCTACAACTTCAGTTTACAGAGCGAAAGGTTATAACAGAAATATTTTGATTTGGTTATTTTGGTCAACATTCTGATTTGTGTCGGTATTTCGATGAAACATTATTTATAAAAAAATGAAAATAATAAAATTTAAGTTTCTTAGTTTTAGTTTAGGTTTGCTTTAGTTTTACTGTACTGAAAGTTCTAATTATACACAACGATTTATTATTTAGTTTTTATTGTTAAACTGAAATTAAGTCAGCTTAGGTTTATACTGTGAGGCAATTGATACTAAAACAATTTGTGTTTCCTTTACTTTAACTCATGTTTTGATTGAAATACAAAAATGACATTAACTTGGGTATCTAATACTAAAATGAAACTAAATATAAAAAGCGAAATATTCAAGAAATTAGAATTCACTCGGACAAAAGACGAGATCCAAGAACTCGTAGCGTAAACTTTATAGTGCCTTCCGATTGAGTGAAAAACATCTGTGCTTAAAAACATTTGTACTTACTGTACGCTGGGGAAACTTGTGTTTATTTTACGAATTTATAAAATGAACCGTTGTACATACATTATGTATATTATCATCATCTTGCTCTTTTCTCCCTTCCACTATGAATAAGGGTATCAATGTCAGGATTAGAAGGGTTAATGTTATAGTGTGACGCCTTTGCCAAATGGGGGTTCATAGACTTCGCGCGCCTCTGAGAATATCATGAATAAATTCTAGCCGCGGAGATTTACACGCGATTTTTTTCTTCATATGTTGATTAATTTGTGTACAATAAAACATTATGCCTGTATTTCTTCAAAATGGTAGGCAGAGGAATGTAGTACCTACACTTTTACAATCGTCAATTTTATTATACATACGTCCTACTATGGAATACGGGGTGTCCTTATTGCCAAACACCGGACACATATCCAGACTTCGAGGAAATACTGGGAGCTTCAAGTTAAACATGCTCAGTAATACTTTGCCCGACCCGGGGGTCGAACCCGTGACCACTTGATCAGTATTCAACGAAGCAATGCAATACATGCAAAAAACACAAAAGAGTAGAATTAAACTGATTTTGATAACTGTGCTTGTTGTAGATGGTTATGGTATAAGATAATAATCTTTAATATAATCAAGTTATATATTAATAACTATATGTATGCGAAGTATACCCGTGTTTATGACGGCTTATGGGTGACAACAAAAACAACGACATCCTCAGTTCTTTGGCAACCTGCTGCAGCCATGGGTTTCGTCTCAGTTTTGGCGACAGTTTATAGCTCTAGCCAAGAATGTGTAAGCAGATTTCAGGCGCCTTAAAGAATATATTAGAAACCACTAAATCGTGCAGGTTTCCTTACGACATTTTATTGCGGCGTTCCGGTTAGTGACTAATAATGAAAAACTTCACATAACTTAAATTCGTAAAATTAGATGTGCACCGCGGATTCGCACGCCCGACGTTCCATGACTCGGTACCTACAACTGGACTCACAGTGATTTTTTCTCTGTAGAATGTATATTTACTATTCCTGCAACTTCTCTAAAACAGGTTAACTATCCTTTCGCCCGTTTGTTTACTGTGAAGCGTGCAATTGAGAGAACTTTCCTTTTAAAGTAACTTGCATCCCACTTCCTTTTCAGATAACTGGCACTTGAATCTTTTTACACGAGTTGGGATAGTGAGTGGAAAACTAGTTCATAGATCAAAATCATATGTATTGCCTTTTAATATCTACATAATATGTAGATATTAAAAGTCAATACATATGATATGTAAGTGCTATGCTCGGTGTTTCCCTGAAGGATAGGATAAGAAATGAAACTATCCGACAAAGAACTTAATTCCCCGATATAGCCTATACAATAAAAAAAAAATATATATAGCTTATACAATAAAAAAATAAAAAAAAATAGCGCGAAGGATTACCACGTTGAAGTGGCAATGGGCTGATCATGTCTGCCTATAAACGGACGGTCGGTGGGGTAATCGAGTACTGGAGTGGAGACCGCGGCTCGGCAAACGTAGTGTAGGACGCCCTTCGGCCAGGTGGGATGTCTATCTGCAAAAGGCTGTAGGCAGGTAGATGCGGTAAGCCGAAGACAGGGCGCAGTGGCGCTCTTTGTTGGAGGCCTATGTCCAGCAGTGGACTGAGATTGGCTGATGATGATGATGATGATGTATAAATTCGGCTATGGCTATGCATTTACTTGACTGTTTCGTCAGTCAAGTGGCGCGAGCGCAACTGCTGATGTAGGTCCTAGGTTCGAATCCCGGGTCGGACACTGTTGGATTTTCTAGTTGAAACTGAAATTTCTAGTAGTGGCTCGGAGTCTGAAAATGTGTCCTGTGTATGGCAACAGTCTCACCAACTATTCCATAGTGGGACGTAAAAGTAACTCGTGAAACGTAGAAGTATAGATACTACACAGCGCTGCCTACCTCTGCGAGGATTACAGGCGCGAACTTACGTAATTTAATTTATTCGGGTATCGGCATATACGCGAACATACATATCACCAAATGTTGTAGTTTAACCTTTTTTAACCTTAATTTTCCCAGAGGTGGTAATATTATGTGCGTTTTTTGTAATTGGTTTATTTTTCCAGAAAATGTTCTTCTGGAGATCTGTGGAAATAAAATCGATTAACTATATTGAATAACTTCCGCCCAGGTCTGGTGTGGAAAATCTATTTATAAGAGATATAAAATTTTATGTCCCGGATCTGAAGCGAGAAATAGGATTGCGAACGGTTGGCACCTTATTGGAAAACTTATAGATTTCTATTGGTTTTCATTGGATGTTAGTGGTAGATATAGGTAATTTTTCAGGATGAACTTAACGAATGATAGAGTTGCCTGATAGATGGATTGAATTTCGACGTATCTTAATTTTACTTATTATTTGCTTAGATTGACAGAAATATTATAAAGTCAATAAATATGTAGATAGGATATAATATTTGACAGTCAGTGCACTCTGTAAGGAACTTGGCGTGAAGATATGATAGTGAAAATTGAACTATTGTTAATACGATGTCAATTTTGGATATTTCATATTTTACTTGTAATATAACATATTTATTTTAAGATTCGGACAGTTATATTGTTATGTAAGTAGTTATTTACCGGGTTTCTAGTTTTATTTCCACGTAACATCTCGCCTGTTATCCCCAAAGAGGTAGGCAGATGCGTTTAGTACACTCCCACGTTTCACCAGTTACGTTTACGTTCTACTATGGAATAAATGGTGATTCTATTTTTAAGTAATTGAATTTTTATTTTTTATCATTTAATTGATTAGTGTAATTGGTTTATAAAATTTTTAGTACCTATGTATATCGTAACGCTGCAGATATAATCGTGTCATAGATACATGCGATACATTATAAATTAAAGAAAAAAAACAAAAGTAGCATATTAGAAGTTCTCTATTGGCAAAACAAAATACAAACAACGTATTGTCTTGTTCCATCAAACGGATCTCTTCCGGCGAGCTCGAAGCAAATAGCGGAAAACCCGAGGAGTCATTAAGGAGTTCTTGCCTGAAAATTGTTCCGCAACACTAACGAGCCATCAACAAAAGTAGAAGGCAAAACATGAGCGAAGAATTAACAATTGTTTTGTTTTTATTTCCAATTAAAATAAGGGAATAAATTATTATTCCAAAAATTTACCAACACTTATTAAGGTTACAAATGCAAATGCTCATTACTATTATCGCCTAAGATCGCTTATGGGTTAGGTAGAGAGCATTGACGACCAAAAATTTCTGTTCTTACACACTCGACGTTCTTATATTAAGAAAAATAAATCCACTTTGTTTAAATGTGACGTGGTGACAGCTAGAACTTTGAAAAGTATAAGGGTCGTTTCGGAAACTTTTTTAATCAATCTCAAACGGGTGCAGTAATGAATGTAATGGATTGTGGGAATCAAATCTAATTCCGTAAAAATCAAGTCGCGGTTAACTACTGGTGTTCGTATATACAGCTAGTGCATAGATACATTACACATTTACACGTATGTACACTCTCACATACATAATAAGATCCATTTCACTTTAAACTGTTATGTAATGGTACTAAAAACAATTGGAGTGAAAACGAGGTCGTTAATTGTCTGTTAAAGATATATCCGCCGTGTTACATACCATCCTTCCCACTTCGGAACAAGTATACAAGTTTATTTGAATGTAAAGATGTTGACGAGAACAAATGAGGAACTTCCTTTATGAAAGGAATTAATTATAAATATCATTAATTTAAATTTAGGAAACAAGGTATTAATAAAATGTCATTGAAAATAATGAGAAGTGTGAATAAATAAACGTATTGGATTGTTCGATGAAAATAATGATGATTAACCACCATGACAGGGTACAAATAATAGCAACATAAATTACGAAGTGACATCATTAACTGCTATTATGCAAGTAAGTACTAGGATGTCAGTGGCATATGGAGTTTATAATTATTGTACAGTTCTAAATGCGGTTATAATTCGTAATCAGTTAACACAGCTAGCTAAAAGTTTATAAACAATGCTGTTACAACGAACACTTAACTGAGGTCCACGTAATCAAACCTACATTATTACTTAATGCAGTCTGGAGGTGTTACATTTCAGAAGCTAT
This sequence comes from Jemadia pseudognetus, assembly GCA_018244755.1. Taxonomy (NCBI): domain Eukaryota; kingdom Metazoa; phylum Arthropoda; class Insecta; order Lepidoptera; family Hesperiidae; genus Jemadia; species Jemadia pseudognetus. Next base: position 8,138 of record DWTO01001981.1, read on the forward strand.
TGAATGCAGTAGGAAAGAAACTTTATTGAAATAATACTTGTGAAAATTATTACCCAAATATATAAAGCACAAATATCTAAAAGACATTGGTGTTGAAGGAAAACTTAATTATAACATGAGAGATATATCTAAATATTGATTAGCGAAGCAGAGCAATGAACACTTAAGGTAATAGACGAAGGTTAAGGAGATGAAATAGAGAAGAAAATATAAAGAAACAAATGACAGTATACGAAGACATAATGAAATTTCAAATTTTAGAAGCATATATTAGAAAGTCCTTCCATATAATAATTATGTTGACTGTAGCTTACACAATTACAGCCAAAAATGTAAAAGTACAAAGGGATGAAAAAAAGCCGGACAATTTCAAAGACCTAGGTGACCACACAATGGTTACTGACAGCGAAACATTCCCGTACGTGGTAGCCATTTTGAAGAAAACGTCGTACATTAGCGCTGGTGCGCTAATTGATGACAGATGGATAGTTACAGCTGCAGATGCGTTGTATCTGTAAGTATATATCAGTGAAGGCAGGAAGGAAGGAATTAGGTAAATTTAAAATTCAATGGTTAACGAAATATTAATTATAACAGGCACACATGTGTTTTGAGACAAATAGTAGTACGGGTCCTGATAAAAGAACCGTTTAGGACTCCCGTTGTTGACTTTCCTGCGTACTTATCCCATTCGATTTCGAAGTGACCGCAGATAAAACTTAAGATTACTGTTATTGATAAAAGCTTCATCATCATCATCAGCCTATCTCAGTCTACTGCTGGACATAGGCCTCCTCGGCTTGCCGCATCCAGTATCTGCCTGCAGCTTTTCGCAGATCGTCATCCCACCTGGCCGGAGGGCGTCCTACACTACGTTTATCACTACGTTATCACTGCAAACATAGTGATAAAAGCTTACTTATTTTCAATTATATAATTTGCTATATATTTTATTTTGTAGAGTGAGCGAATCTTCCAGAATCCTCCGTGTTAGACTAGGCAGTATCAATAACAAGAAAGGTGGAGTTCTCATGCCTATAAAATTCCTTCAAATTCATCCATTCTTCGACGACAACAAGCCGCAATATGACATAGCACTGATCAGATTATCGGAACCAGTTAGATTGACTCCTAAACTGAATCCGATAAGATTGCAGACGAGGTTAAAGAAAGCGGCAACTACGCATTTCATAGTCACAGGCTGGCAAATGCATCCTCAGGTAAGATATTTGGAACCATATGCAGACCTATATAACGGTTATTTTTAAAATCAAAACAGAGATTTCTGTAGTTCTGCTTTACTTCGAAAATGCGTGGGTTACGCACCTACACGAGAAGTGATATTGCGTGTTATATGAATAAAATTATGATCTATTAATAAAATCAGGTAAGAATTTGTTCGTCATTGCTTGAGAATTACCAAAAGATACGGACATAAGTTCTGAAATATATATTTTATTACTTACGAGTATTGATACATACTAGGTTGTCAAAGCAATTGATCAAGACCCATGGCAGGGTACCATCGATCCTTATCCATAGATGTCCACTTGGCTAGAACGAAACGATAGTTCCACGTTTTTTATACATACGGCTAACTCTCAGAGTGGAACACTCTGCCTGCGTCTGTGTTTCTATACAAATATAAACTAGGGCTCTTCAAAACAAGGATGAGTAGACTTTTGCTAGGCAAGCGTGTTTCATCTTAGGACGCATCTGCGCGCACCATCAGACGGGATTGCGGGATAGCCAATAACATATTGAAAAAAAATGTGCTGGTACAGATTATACAATTTTCTTTAGTTTAAGATTCTTTTTCTTATTTTTAATGCACACGATGAGAAGAAATCATAAGTGGCCACTGCAATGTATTATTTATGTTCCAATTATTGTATTTATAATTATTGCATACAGTCAATGTGACATATGGTTACAACGCTTTTATATTCGTGAAAGTGCATCTTAGGTTGCTCTATTTGATTACTACAAACGTGGAGAGAGACTCCAACTAAACCTTCTCTGACTGTAAAAATGATTTACAAGGTGCCGGTATCCGAAGAGAAGCAACATTACGAGTCAATGGAAGTGATTAAGCGGCGTCGATTGCTCTCCGTATCGCATCTCCATCCAACAGACCCCGAGAAGTGCTTGGACCAACTGATTCAATCTGATTTGAATCACACTGAAACCTTGATGTGTCTAGATCCTGCTGTCGGGATGGATCCGTGCGAGGTAAATTGAAGATGTGCTTTTATTGTAAGCCTTTCTTTCCTAAGTAAAAATTTTCTTTGACGAGTTTTGAATTGTTTGATGGAGAGTTTCTGTAGAGTAAATTAAGGCATATAATTTTATAATTAATGATATAGTTCATAAGATTATGTCATTGTGCTGTATTGCGGGAGCTGAAAAACAAATCAGAAATTCAATTATTTTATTTCTTAACCAGAAATATCGATTACCATGAAAATACTTTGGCAAAAGGCGTTGAGGGCAATGTATTACAACTTGTATTAAAAGATCGACTGCATTCCGGAATGTAAACCTTTTCTCTATATTTAAAGAAACCTTTTCTTACTGCTATCGTTCAATATCTTATTCCGATATGAGAGATTTGTAGTCGTTTTTCTAAAGCTGATTTGAACTTACTAACGTTTTATTCTTTACGTCTAACACTGGGCAGAAGATACTTTATATTGTTTTCAGAGGCCAGTCGGAGCGCCGGTTGTCCTAAATGGGATCCTCTGGGGAATAGTCTCGTCTTGGAAACCAGAAGATTGCGATGTCGATTCAGGACCCACCTTTCTAATCCTAGTGTCTGCGGACAACATTAGCACCTGGATCCACGCGACCAGACGTGGACTAAAATGGCCTCCTTCCAAAGAAGACAAGACCGAGAATTTGATTTGATTGAAATAAATTTAGAAATTTTACGGTGTTTCCATTGTTACATTTTTTCGTTATGTATGTATTTTTTCCTTATTTTTGCTGATTAATATCAGATGTTAACGACAACGGACTGATCGTATAGTAAATATTAGGGATAATCAAATATTTGTCTCAATATTAACATAAATGTAACTTCACGCTGTATTTCCCCGAACAGGGAGGCAGAGGAATTTAGTGCACTCACACCTTTCATTTATGTTCATACACTTACAATACATTACATTATGGAATAGCGGGTGAGACTTTGCAAAAAAAAAAGTATTATTAGATTTTTAATAGACTTCAGGAGATAATTAACAAAAGTATAAAACCCTATTTAAATTCAAAATGGACGGACTCCATGTAGCAAGGTATCATTTTCGCATATGTCAGTACATTATCAATTTGGTACAGATAGGCGATCCGTGGTCTCCTTCAGCATCTGCTGCGTAGATGTATGTACGAGTACAATGACGTCACGTGTAGGTACAGAATAAAGCACCGTTTTTAATTTAATTCTCCCAATTCGGCCGGAGAGAAATCTTTATAGGAAAGAATAAAAATTAGAGGGCGCAAATTACAGCAAATTGAACAGTTCGAGACAGATACAGCGCGCGGAGTGTTATGCAATTTCTCTCATAAGGGTTTTTTACACTATAAATTGTTGGTAATATTAAATATACGAGTACTATACCGAGTCATAATATTTATATTTCTAATAAATGTAATAACATTTTTTCCCATTAGTGCGATGTCGAACTGTTTCAATTATTTGTCAAAATGATCTCACGTGAATTGTCTCGTTGGTCGTGTTGGTTGTAAGCGCAACTGTCGATCGGGAGGTCCTGAGTTCACATCCCAGGTCAGGCACTACTTATTTTACTAATTTACATGTTCTAATTACGTTTTTCGTTGTGGTTCGGAGTCTGGAAATGTATCCCATACATGGTAATAGGCTCAGCACCTATTCCATAGTGGGACGTAAACGTAACTGGGGAACCGTGGGAGTGTACTATTATACTCCTCTGCCTACCTCTTCCGGGGCTAAATGAGTGATGTTACGTGACGCTAGACGTCACGTAACATCAACATAAGTGATAATTTTGACTTTATGAGAATAAAATTTCTTGACATCTAAACCTGAGTGAAATTCTGCTAGTGGCTTACAATTCCCAGGTAAATTTAGTGTCTAATTTCGGGAAGTTCAAGCCCACGCTGGTACAAATCAAAGGTTCTAAGGTTATAGTGCAGGTAAGAGAGGAGAAGAAAGGTAGTTCTCCATCATGCTCTGCACAGTATATGAAGTCTGCCAACGCGCACTCAGCATCCGGTCAGCATGGTACATTATGCCTTCAGCCCTTACCGTTCTGTTGGCAGATCCGTGTACAACCGGGAATCCATTCGGGATATCGTGAATATTATATGTAGAGTTCATCTATGTTACGAGTACTCACATTTTATTAAAAACCACTCTATTAATTTCTTCTAAATAAAATTATTGACAAATGCATAGTCTGCATTCGCCCTAAATTCATTGAATCCAAGTGATTGAAAACAATTTGTTTGCTAATGAAATTGTTTACGCCGATATCGACCCTATTTAAAGCAAAATTGGTTTGAAATTCGAGTAAAACTTTTTTGGTCCAAGAAATTTACCATGGAAATAATTTCAAGTTTTGCATTTATATGTATTGAAATCGTATTGTGTTCGTGTGTACCGTCTCCTTTACTGAAGGTTATTGTGCATCTCCCGCCGCCTGTATCTCTACGAAGAGGTAGGCAGAGGAGTGTAGTACACTCCCACGTTTCATCAGTGGCGTTAATTGTCCTGTCATGGAATATGTGTTAAGCATATTGGGCACAAATGCAGAAATCGACACATTAATAGGGTCTTCAAAATAGAAAATCAAAAAAGTATCCGCCCAACGCATCGCACCCAGGATTTAATACGAAATAAGATTATTACGTTAATAAACACGAAAATAAACTTATTTTGTACTGTACCATCTTGGTACAGCCTTCTCCTTCTTCTTCTTTGTACAGTCCAGAGCTGATCGTGAGTGATCAGCTATCGTGGTGAAAGGATTAGATGCGCCGGGCAGTGAGTGTTCGTACTTAATCAGACATAGTCGCCACTCGGTTAGGCTCCTTCCATGCATCACTCCTGGTACAGTAACGTAACTTCACGCCTGTAATCCCCGAAGAGGAAGGCAGAGGAATGAAGAACACTCCCACGTGTCACCGGTTACGTTTACGTCCCATTATGGAATAGGTGGTGAGCTTATCGCCATGCATCGGGCACATGTGCATATGCTACTCGTATGTATTACTTGTTCTCAATGTGAGTAAATTCATCTTCCTATTAAAGAGGATATGCTAAGCGCGTCGAACTCCTTATTATACGATCCGTTTGTTTTATCGAAGTTAGGCACGAAGTCTATTAGTTGGTATTATGTATATAGAAAAAGGTTCCGTATGTCCTGTCAGATAGACCTACGAATCCTATACAACGATTCCGCGATTCAATTACGGCCGCTGAATGGACGGAAATATCGAAAAATATTAATCCTGCTATTCGTATGGATCTTTCAATTTTTCTCATCGGATTACGTAAGCTTTACGAAGAAATTTATTTTGTATGAAGGACTAAATGAAATAAATTCCATAACAAAATAAATGATTACCCTCTTAAGGCTTGATTACTGAGTCAAGGATATTATTTTAAATAAAAGCTATAGTTTAAAATCGCAAATGATACCACAAACAATCAAACAAGTGAACATAAACAGTTGTGCAGGTAATCAGCCAAATGCGCTGGGCCTAATATATTTACAAGGCGCCATAGGTATATCAAGAGATTATTATTATAGAAGAAGCATGTCAGTTCTGCATTTAGCATTCGCTCTTCTCCACCTGGCCCGTGAGGTACATGGCGATCTAATAATAATGACAACCATAACTTTCGATTCACAAATGCCCTTATTGCTCTTAAATGCAAGGTGTAGGATATTAAATTTTGTATTATTCCAGCGATTATGAGTAGGTATCGTAGATCGTTGGTCGAAAGGTTGCTAGAGCGATTGCAGATCGAGGGGTCCTGGGTTGAAATCCCGGGTCAGGTCCTATTGAATATTTCTAACTATAATTTCTAGTAGTGGCTAGTTCGAGTATGTGCCCGGGGGAACAATAGGCTCACCCACTAATTCATGGTGTGACATATAACGTAGGAGTGTACTGTCCTTGTACCCTTGCCTACCCTTAGGAGGAAATAAAAACATGATGTTATTTATTATTTACATTAAAACATTTAACGCGTCTGTACTAAATTTGAAATTTAATCCGCTTTGCTTTAAAAACAATACTACCTTATAATTCGCTCGCTAGCTTGTGCGAATACTATAGCGTAGTTTGAGCACTTTACAATACTAACTTCACTCGAGGTCTCAAGTTGCCACGAAATAGGATCGTCACTCGAAATTTCTTGCGAATTGGGCCAAGTCCATATATCCCAGTAAGTTACTTGGTAACGATCTGACCTATATTTTGTGCTCGTGTTCATCTAACGAACAACGATATTTTTGTGTAGCAAAGCGCTACTTTGTTCTTCGTTCGCGTTTTCGCTTTTAATTAATTAAAAAAGTAAATTTCGCCGTTTGCTTGAAAAATGTTGGACGCTAAGCTTCTCACGGATTGAACGATGAGATAATGTTATACAGCTTGTTCACGAACGTGAAGGAATTACTACAGGCTCATTTATCGTTTCAAATTTCGTATTTATCGTTTCAAATTTCGTATTTATCGTTTCAAATTTCGTATTTATCGTTTCAAATTTCGTATTTATCGTTTCAA